>KQ030764.1:14777-27379 GCA_000956045.1 Hirsutella minnesotensis 3608
TCGTCTGACTCTGCCTTGCCTCCTAGGAAGAAAGACATGTCTCCCACCTTTCCACGAGCATATCGAAGCATGATTTCTCGTTGTACCGTCCATCTTCTGCATCGAAAGAGGAAATGTTCCACCGTTTCTGCCGACTGTCCACAAGTGCAGTCATCCGATTCCACTGCCCCGACAAGTATTGATTCGTATTTCGACAATACGTCGTAGAGGTGGCAGCATGTCTACCTACATAGACCCTCTACCCTGCATCCCCTTCGATCCTTATCCGCTCCATATACGGGGCACAGCCGGTTCGCAAGTCAATACCAGTTTGCTCCTTAAGCCTCCCTCAACGGCCAACTTGCAGGCTTCGTCCTCGACGGCCACCTACAAGATCCCGTCCTCTACGGCGACCGACACGCGCGTCCGTCCTCTCGAGCCATACAGAAAGTGTCGCAGCTGCAGTCCGCCCACCCAGCCTTCCGTCGCTCCCATTGTATGCTGCGCCCCGCAGATTGTCAATCTGTTTCGCGCTGCCTTGCAAGATCTCTCTGGCAAGGCCGACCGTGTCTCGCAGGAGTTCGTCCATCTGCGTCCTTTCTGTATCCGGAACAGCCGAGCGACGCAGCGTTCACTCTCCTACTAACCAAAATGCCTTGTCGTTCTCCGTGTGGTTGAAAGCGCGCATTGGATCGTGTCGTTTTCTTGAATTCGATGTGCTTCTCTTTTCTTTCGCTTCTCTGCAATTTGTCGTTTGTGTCGCTCGCTTGCTGTAGCTCGATTTTCCTTTCGTTTCCCAAGCGCGGCGCTTTCTCCTTCCATCGGTGCAGCCCAAGGCACCCCAAGGGTGTCCTATTCCACGACCCAGGTGTTCATCTCGTGTAGGCTCGATTTCGCGGTCGTGAATCGGGTGGTTTTCAAAGTGTTCCCTTGTGCTTGTGGGCGATAGGGCTCGTGAGCCCTAACTCGTCCCGTAGCCCGAACCAGCGGACAAATGCTGATCGGTTGTGACTCTTCTTGGCTCTGCGAATACCCGGACCAACAATATTCGCAAATTTCCAGCCAGCACGGCGTGGAGGTGAGAGTCGTCGCTGCCCAATTATCCCTTTGGATGTGCGGGAGCAGCCCCTAGGTTACGAGACCCACAGCTACGTAGCCATATGTAAGTACGTCGTACATGTGCGTGCAGATGCTTTTCTTTCGATGGCACGTCCTGCATAGCCAGAATCGACGTTCAGAACCATCCTGCTCAATGTCGAAACCGTGCTCCCAAACCCATCCAGTGCGCGGCCTTTTTCGACGCTTGCTGATGGAAAAGCCGGGAAGGCGGTTCCAGTCGATGCCTTCATAACCCAAATTGTCGACTGAGAGATGTGAGTCATTCGAAGCCGCTCTCCCAGTATTGGACGAATTGGAATCGGAGGTCACATCCGAAACGCCAGTACTGACGCTGTGGATACTATTCAAAGGCATGGGAGCTTCTTTCGTAATCCTGTCATACACAGGCATGTTTGGGGCGCACGATAATTTGTGGTGAATATCCGCAACAAAAGAAGGAGGAAAGCGACGCCATAAATCTGCAAAACGGATCTCGAGCGATTTTAATTACGTGCGGCTTGTTGCGCGCACGGCATGATGTTGGCCGGGAAGTCAGTGAACCTGAAGAAATAACCCAAGCAGATTAGGAGGGTTTTCCTCAATATATTAAATTGTAGCACATTGAGATGTTTGAAAAGCTAGTGGCGATTTGCGAGAAAATCATACAAATAAGTTATCATGAAGGGAAACACATTGAATACGCTGGTGCCTGTGTGCTATGTACATAGCGTGCAGAAAGGTCAGAGGGACAACTCTAGGCGAAGTCTCAAGTTAAGACTAAATATATAAGAAATAGTGTCGATGATCAATAAATATAGCCATTGACTCCACCCTTCGGGCCCCCATAGAGGCTCATTACATCAGGTACGTACGTGATAATACTCCCTAAGAGCGAGCAAGAAACCAGTCAACACAGAGCCGCGGGGATGGACTGCAAAGATACAATAGTAAAGAAGCAATTAGTCTAACCTCGAGCTAAGCAAGGATCTACTAAATGGGGTTTTAGCATAACATACAATGGATTCGGTTACTTTCGACCATGAAGGGTAATCGTTGGAGTGTCATTGGTGGGGTACACCCACTAGCAGGGACTAGGTCTTCTGCGGCATCCAATGGGAGCACGCAAAGGTGCAGCGGGAACGGCCCGCCCACGCAGGCGGGGCCGACATGGGTGACCCTGCAGCCTTCCCGAATTCTACGTCTAACCCCTGTACAAGTAAATGAGTCTAATCAATGACGGGCCCAATCAATGTTCTAGACCGGAGTCCATGTTTTTTATGTACCGGCTCCAAGGGTCCCGGCGCCCCGCTTGCCGACTATTTCTCCCTCAGTCGATCCAGACCGTCCCAGAACATTCTCTCCCATTCGCTGCGATTTCTGCACCTCTCATGTTCCGGCACCCTGCGTCTATTTCTACTCACCATTAGCCACTCTGCGAACCGCCCATATGAAGACAAAGTCGTTCCTTTTCCGACATCACGGTAAATGCATTGCTCTGGTCAACCAATTCCACATACAGCGAAATCCCCTACCCCCCACGGCCAAGAAACATACCGCGGACGTCCTCTGAGCCGCCTCTCAACGATGATTTGACTATTACAAAACGTTGCGTATGGCTTCAAGACTAGATGCACGCACAACGCCCGCTACATATGCTGGATATAATACGGCAATGATGCCACATCGCCCCTCGAATCAGCGTATTGGATCCTCTTCGTCCTCTTCCCCTTCTTCCGACTTTGACCCTCCAACTTCCGGGACTGACAACGCGGATATTGGTACCGCGATACGATCCAACCCCTTGGTTGAAGTGCTGCGCTGTATGCGATGCGCCTGTTCGGGTGAGATGAGTACGGCCAACTTAGTCCGCATTGGATATAACCTCTACTACTGCGAGCGGTGTGCCAGAATCGTGGGCTATATAAAGTGAGGGCCGTGGCGAACATTGGCTAGCGCTGCCGGCAGCTGATGCCCCATGTGAACTTCAACGGGAACCGGTGCATCAGTTCCGGAACAGCCATACCAACCACGGGATCTGTTCCATGTCCGTACCACGCAATGAATTGGACGATGCTGTGACCGAACATACTAATTCTCTTATGACGCTCTCGGGGAAACGAAATGTTGGTCCATATTCCAGAAAGGGAGAAGTACCGGTAATACTTCCGAATAGTCGATCACCCCGGCCCGTAACCATGACCGCAAGATTTCGCATCACTATAATCCCTGTAATTTCTGCCTCCGGTCAACTCCGCAGAGGCGTCACCATGCGCCCTGCCGCCAGGCATCTCAGTACTAGGGGGGATTTAAATCCATCAAAACCGGGGTGGCGACCAACGCAATCAAGTCAACCTCAGCTCTCGGTTGAGTGAGTTGACAGATTAATAAGCTGAACCTCCGTTTGGGTTGATCAACCATGGCCCTAAAGTTGAGTTGGTTGGCGTTGCGTTGATGGTTGACCAACTCCCGCCTGCACTGCCACTTCGATCGCCACCTTGAAGAGGTTGACGGTCCAACGCAGCTCTACTCCCACCCGGCCTCCTCTTCCCGCATCTGCATTGGCAAGTCCCGAAGCCAGTCTCTTACTGTATCCTGCTCCATATGTTGTTCGGCCATAGTATCGTCCGCATTCTTCAGCAGCATTGGATCAATTCAGGGCTCCTAATAGTGTAACCGGTTTCTGAGACTATTAGTCCGAACCGCGGTTTGCACTGTCTCACGGAGGATGAGCAAAGCTGGCACATAGATCAGGGACTGGAAGACTCTTGGTTTCTATCTAATGAGTGGAAGTTTGTCTTTCCTATATACATCAATGGAAAAAGCAATGGTGCTGCTGCCATAGGCAGCAGCCCGCCTAGTCGCGTCTGCCTGCCAGGCAGTAGGCAGCACCGTGAACGAGCGTTCAGCTCTTGACAGGCGTGACCGGCTCGCTAATAGATAGAGCTGATGTCAGAGGCACCGATGCGAAAGGGAAGGCTGCTACGGAATCCATTCAAAGCAGACAGTCTAGGCCAAAGACGCAATGATAGGCTGAAAGCTGGGTTAAAACTCGTAGGTATGACGGATCGTGAGGAGGAGATCATGCTTGGCTAAATGGAAGAAGGAGACGCGTCGACGCGTAATTCAGAACCTTGGCCAATCACAACTCGAGGCGCTACAGGCTTTCATCACATACGCTCTGTGTTTACCAAGCAGTGAGGCGCGGGGGGGCATCTCCAAGTAAGCGCTATTCCAGGCCGTGAGTCAAGTTGTCCTACCCTGCACCAAGGTCTGGGAAACTCGTCGCGAAACCCGATCAAACTTCAACGCAATCAACTCAATGTCGTCATGATATTGATTGGGTTGATTAGTAAGAATGAGCTCCGTTGAGTTGGGTTGGGTTGGTTGACATCAACCTGGTTGTCAACCTCTTGATTGACGTTGAGTTGATCGCCACCCTGGTTACGCTCGTGTTCCTAAACAGGAGAACACGAGATCTGAAGTAGTCGGCTGAAAAGCAATGACCCACACCATCATGAATACTTTCTCCTCGATACTGGTTTCCTAGTTTTCATCACATTTTGCCAAGTGTTATGCAGACAGTTCATTACAGAGCTACCGCCGGACCCGCTGCTACGGCTAGCTGTATACGTCTCTGTCTCGTTCGTTGCTGTCTCCGTTTGATCATATTGTCCAGAGGTGTCACGGGCTGTGCCCGGCGTGGTGGACGCGGTTGTACCGGGTCCGGTGGATCATGCTCGGATGGCAGCACCGGCCCCGCTTCGGGGGCCCGGAGCTGCGAGAACATTCTATAATAGGCGATATAAGCTCGCACTCGAGGCTACGCCTCGAGTTTGGCTTCCTTTTCTCCTTTTCTCTAGATAGACAATACATCGGCACCCGCTTGTTGAACAAACTCCGGGCCAGCCTCTTACAAGAGGCAATGCTGTTACTACCAAAATCATCAGACAGAGCCCACACTGGCCTCCGAACTGGCTCTTAACCCACCCAGTCACAGAACCCAGTCACAGAAGATACCAGTAGTACGAGCGAACCCAAGAACGCTAATCCAGCAGCTGCACAAAACCAGGACAAGCCCGCATTTGAAGGGTACTGTTCCGGCCATAACGCGTGTGACGGCCTCGGTTCTATCCTACGGGAACACGTTATACGTCTCCTCGCCATCATTGCTACAATAGCGGTGCCCAAATGAGACACCATCGGCGCAGCCCACAGGTAGTCCACGCCTGACGTATGTGGTGGGGAGATAGCAACTCCGACAAAGGGAAAATGGAGAATCAATATTGGTCCGAAAATGACAAGTCTCGCCCTGACGGAGGGCTGAGGTTCAAGTGATCGAGTAAAAGCAGCGTACACCAAAGGGTCAACCACTTAAATGAGCTGCAAAGTATGAGTATACCGGTTGAAGCATGAATATTACTCGACTGAGGACGTACCTGAATAGCATCGAGGCACAAGATAGTCAGTCCTTTCCAGGTCATGAAGAGGGGAGGGGGTAGGCAAGGACACCCGATGGAGAAATGTTTTTCGTAATGCCAAATAGAACGGCGAATAGAAGTCCAGTACCCAAAAAGAGACAGGCTGCAGAGATCAATGCCCAAGCACGCTTACGGGAGGCTTCTCTTGGCTTGAATCGGATCATCCAGTAAAGGTAGGGACCCATAACGACTACAGTCGCGGCATAGACGATACCCGACTCAGTGACCGCTTCTGCAGTGATCTCGTCCTGCATGTCGGAGCGTAATGAGCAAAAGTTGAGAAAGAGACGAGAAAGAGCCGGAGGAAATGAAAAGGTGCAAACTGCCGGGGCGAGATGTGCCTTTTATAGATGCCCAGCAGACTGGCATCCTCAGAAATGCATGCAACCTGGTTCATGCATGGTGACTTGCATGCTTCTGAGTTTGTCTTGACCAAGGAGTTAAGAACGGCATGACCTGCACAAGGGACAAGTTCACAGGCCTGTACTCAAGATGAAGGTAGATGTGAAGACATCATGAGCTTCCAGGCGGGCGCACATACACAACTCGATAGAGTGAAAAACAGGGGCCAATGATTCAATTCATTGATCTCTGGCGAGTTCCGACGACTTAGAGAGCGCTCACCGCTTTGATACCTCGAAACTGCCAGCGTATCATAACTCTCTCCAGCTTGAACTCGTGGTTTCAATCAGAGACCAACACGTCCGCAAATTCACAATGAGGACACGTAGGCGAATGATACATACTGGTCCAGAATCTGGTAATGTAAATGCCGTACGTATTCTCAAGCAGATCATAACCGGGTCTGATGTCATCTACGCCGCTACGGGACAAGCTTTATTTCACGATCGGGGAGCCAGGTCCTAGGAAACGATCTGAGCCACAAAGAGTCATCGAACGACTTTCCCGGGAACGAATTGAGAAGCAAGAGGGTCGCAACGTCGAGCAGGAGAAACAACTTGTCGCAGCATCGGATGGAGATGCATACAATCGAGACCTAGTAAACTTGATTGCTGCGCCCAATCTGTTGGCTGTTGTAAGAGGCTGGCCCGGAGTTTGTTCAACAAGCAGGTGCCTGTAAGGCGCACAATCACAATGTAACAGAGAGTGAAGAACGGGGGCCAATGATTCAATTAATTGATCTCTGAAGAGCATACTCAAGTCGACTTACGTCGCTCTTTTAACCTCCAAACAACCTCCGCAATGTCTCGGAGGTCTATCAAGATTCTGCACGTGACAGCGAGGCATGTCGTGAAGCCGGGGAACCGCCTGAATTTGATCGTAAATACATAAAGAATGTTGTCCCAGCAACCGGCTCTCAGCTCTGCAAGTATAACCTTCGGGCCCGGTACAACCGGGTCCACTATACCGGGCACAGCCCGTGACATTACCCTCCTTCTCCCCGCCGACGCCGACCATTCGACTGTGTCACGGGCTGTGACCGACATGGGTCCGGAGGTACGTACTCTGCCGTCGAACCCCTCTTGCAGAGCCGGCTGCCTGGATATTCTCCGTATTTAAGTTCAAACTCGAGGCGAAGCCTCGAGTTCTCCTTCCTTATCTCTTTATCTACAGATAGTCAACACATCGGCACCTTGTTGAATAATCTCCGGGTCAGTCTCTTACACCTGCCCCAAATTCCTTATTGGAATCAGTTAGCCGCCTGCACGGAGCGACGGTAGCCGCCGCTGGGAGCGTCGTCGTCATCGTCGTCGAAATTGACCCCCTGCACGGAGCGACGGTAGCCGCCGTCGTACTCCCTACCCCTCTTGCTGATTTCCTGAGTGGGAGCGGCAAGGATATTACTGGTGAGGCATATGGCAATCAAAGCTCCAGTGATGTACTTCATCTTTCTAGGTTGGAATTTGGGCCGATTCAAATGAGGTTGGTAAAATTGAGCTTTAGATTCTCTGTTTGCAATAAATCTTGGAGCAAGCTATTGTAATGTCCAACTTTATTGCTAAGCTGCCTTGGCTGGTAGGAAGCAATATAAAATAATCTCGAAGCGGCTGATGCTCGTTCTTTATACTCAGAGAGCACTATACGCTCTTTCAGCGTAGGTAGGCATCTAACTTGACAACGTCCGTAGACTTGGAGAAACTTGATCAGCGGCTTATCTAAAAATGGTAATGGCGTGACCTAAGTGTAAATGAGTTGTATCAAGGAATGTGATATCTACTGAAATTTGCTTACTTGGAAGCAGGCCGCTTATGACTATCGCAAACAGCATTCTAATTTCTAAACAGTTGACCTATCACCAGCTGCACCTACATGACCATGAATCAGGAAGTCAGCCCGAGGAGTATGATAGGTCAGAGCCTAGTTCACAATTGAAACATATTTATCACCCGATGTATAAGAGGCTGGCCCGGAGCCATCGCCATGTCCTAAACCGAAAGAGCCCGTCACAGGCTCCTCGAGATGGCGCAACAACTGATCCACGTCTCGCGCTACCGGTATTAAGCGGTGAGCATGGCATTACTGCCACTCCAAGGCTGGAGACTCGGGATGTTGACTCACCATGCAATCTTTCTAACTGATCCACGTTGTCGGGAAAGTCGTCGATTACTTCACCCGTCAGAACATTGTGCAGGGTGACCGGGCCCATGTCTCCGCGGACTACGGTGCCGTTCCGAACCCGCACCACGGCCCAGGGTTGAAATCCACTCCACTTAATCCACTGACAGCCTCAGTGGAGTGGGTAGATTACAATCCACTGAACCCTTCAGTGTAGTGGCTTAAAGTGGATCCACTAAGCGGTCTGGTGGAATGGGTGGATTAGCGTGGATTAACTTCTGTGCAGCACTGCGTAGCTAGGCTAGATAGATCTTATGCATTTTTGCCCGTTTACATTTTGCCCTAATTATGCCCCTGCTGCCTCTCTTATTGCTGACAGCTTCCAATTTACCCCAAGGCCTGAAGGCGCACTATTAGTCCGGTTTGGGTTTTCCGTGTCAAACCGGCGCTTCGGTTCGTCATGAGCAGACCGGACCGGCGGTTCCGTTTGGAGACCCCGAACCGACGGTTACACTATTAGTCTGAGCGATAAAGTGGGGTAACTTGTGTGCTGAATATTGGCAAGCATAGTGACGGTGATCTTCCTCTTAACCTGACATATCTGTCTTTGAGGGCGTCGATTTCTCAACGCCCATTGAAAATACGAATTTCGGAGAGATGCCTCTGTACAGCTTCACCAAGCTTGACCCCAGAGCTTCACGCGCGAGACTTCCGAGCTTGAGAAAAGCCAGTGTTGGCGCTCCAGGCAATTCCAAATATTTACCGTTTAGCACAGAATTCAGCGTATAGGGTAGCTTGGGCTCAGTCTCGATTTACCTGGCCTGCACACAAGGCCACACGTACCGGGGAAATTTTTTGAGGAATCGCTTTTGCACCCACTTGGTTGCAATCAAAATATCGCGACATGCGGCGAAGCAGACGCGTATCCATGATTGACGGCCTTCGAAGTTTAAACCTGGCGCCAAAGCCAGGATCGCAGTATGATTCGTTACTGTTTTCAAGATGGCGCCAGTATCGCGTGATTGATGTCACATATAGCACACGGCTCCCATAAGTTCGTGAGGTGAAGTTCTCACATGGGACGAATCTGAAGCAGCTACATGACTCTCTCACGCCCCTTTGGAGGCCTCTCTCTTCTATACACGCAGCTATAAGAGTAGCAGGTTGCTTCCACTAGAATAGAGAATACAAGAACGTCCAGTCCTCTGAGTCTCCACCTATCTTTGCCTCCGTTGTGTGTGATAATTGAGACCATGGTCATTGGTCAAGGCCCTGGAAAACAGCCAGGCCGGGAAACAAATTTAGGGAGTTGTTAAAATGCCCCCGCATTTCAATAGAATGCCCCCAAGTCGTGGCTTAGACTGTGGCGGACGCCTGTATTCCCCACCACGCCAAATTTTCGCTGTGTACTTTACTAACAGTGTCTCACGCGGTCTCAGCCGAGACAAATGCATCTTTGCATTACATTACAGCGCGGCTATGTTGCAACAACGATACAGTCACCCCAAACTCAATATCTCAGACGTGCTTCGCGACAGTAAACGTGGTATTTTGCGCGTTAATCTGCTTGATGGACGGAGTATGTCTAGCTTGCCAGCTGTTAAGCAGGGAAAACGATGGTATGGGGACGCCCTTGTCATGTGACCGTCTAAGCCACGACTTGGGGGCATTCTATTGAAATGCGGGGGCATTTTAACAACTCCCTTTTTGTCTGCACAAGTTCAGTAGCCAGAGACTGGAGGAGACCGGTCCCCTCCGGGGCCCGCCAATGCCTTGAGGAACGGTGGGCGGGGCTGCAGGGCGGCAGGCACCAATGCAGGAAAAAAGCGTTGGAAGTCCAGCAGATCCAAGGCACAAGGCATCGTTGCGTTGGCGTTTTGTGTCCTTTTTTATCCATAGATCACCTCAATAAATAAAGCGGAAAGCGAGGTCCGGTGTAGTAAATTACCGGCGCAATCTGTCAAATCTCATGGCTCCTATCGATTACTCGAAATGGGACAAGTGTATAGACACCGATTCGGAGCCGGAGCCCTCGGCGGCCAAATCGGCCCCGCCACCCGTGAATGCCTCACCACCTTTGGATACATCGGCTTCGCAAAGCGATGCGGGGAAAGTGGAAGCTGTCGTTGTCCGCTGCGAGGTTGAGAAGCGCAGGGTCCCGCATTGGTCCGCTGTTACAATTCCTGAAGATCATGCGATCTTTTTGCAGCCAGTGTCTCCTATTCCAGCGCTCATCGAAGTCCCGCTGGTTCTGCCCCGAGTGGGGACTGACTCCGTCAACCGGGCAGACCTCGACAATCAGATCGCTACGTACCTCAACATAGACGCCAATTCTGGATTTGCGCCTCCAGTGTGGGAGTCACACGTTGGGACAATCCTCAACGTCCGTTCCTCGGTAAACGCTTGATAGAACGATTTAGCGGCCTCTACTTTGGAGGGCAACCGGGACTTCGTCGCACCAGGATCTTGTTGATGACGCCCGCTCCTTGACGCGGAAACAGGCGTCATAGTGATGTAGAGTGGACTCGACAGAGTCCCGCTGGAGTTGAACGGTTTCTCGCATCGGCCGGGGCCTTTTTGGGGAGCGCCTCGGCTGCGTGGGCGGTGGAGTGGGAAGTGCTTGCTCTTCTCTAGGTCGTTTTGGTGATGGAGTGGCTGGCGGCTGCGTGTGTGCGGCATATTGGTATTGAGCTTCACGGCGGCGGGTTCGGTCTTCGGCGCGCTGGCGGTCCATATCGTGCAAGACACGGAGGATCTCGTCATGGGGAACCCTGACAGTCTGTGACCGGCGCGGATAGGACCGGCGTGATTCAAGATCCCTTAAGGTGCGGCGAACCTCTTCGGGTGAGACCGTGGCTGGGTGTTCTCGCGCTCGCGGAGTGCTCGCGTGAAGGACAGGCAGACGGAGATCCCTTGGTTCATGGCTCCGCTATCGTAGGTATGGCGGTTACGAAGTGAGGGGCTAGGAAGCATCCCGCAAAACGGGAGGGCCAATCATGTGTTGTACGGTTCTTGGTGGAGTGGATGGTCTCCTTGCCCATACGAGAAGGGCGCCATGACGTCGATTTCTGGGGTAGGCTACCTCCCAGCACCGTCTCCCAGCACAGGACCCGTATCCAAATGGACACAAATGGACACATCGGGGGTCCGGACTGGACCATGGTCGAAGTAGGGCTCCGGCCCGGGCAGCGGAGCCGGAGCGGAGCGGTCAACGCGGGGGGTGAGGGCGGGAACGGAAAAGAGGGAGGGGGAAGAAGTTGTGTGGGCCGTTCGATGGCATGAAGCCGGGGCGCGAAGTGGAAGGTGGCGTTCCTCAAGGCACAGGGGCCGGAGCAGCGGGATTAAAGTCAGCGTGGATGGAGGGTTGGAGAAAGGTGGCGCGGAAGTGGCTGGAAGGGCACGGGGCGCTAAGTGGTCCGAGCTTAAGGAGGGGGCGGAAGAAGGACCCTTTCGTTCCTCAAGGCAACAGGAGACCGGCCCCTACGGGCCCGCCATCAAACCTTCGGAACGGCCCTTTCGGTTTGTGGGTTTGATGGAGGTCTGCAGTTGCTTTCGAAGTGGTCGCAGGAATCGCGGTTGTGGCTGGTGGGGCACGGACCCACCGGACCGGATGTCTCGAAGATCGGCGCATCTAGCGCACGAACCAATCGACCAATCAATGAATTCAGCTCCGGTACCAACCGCCCATTGGCAATGTTGAGATGAATGGCCTTGAGACGTACGAAGAAACTAGGCAGTAGGCACCACGGTTTTCCTGCTGGGTTTCCATCCATCGATCGATGGACACGGATAACGCGGCGCCGATTTCGAGCTGGCATTTGACAAGACGGCAGGAGAGCCTCTGCATTGCATCTACCATTTTCTGGTCCAGTTTGTTGCCAATGATGTCCCGGGGCCGCACAGGGCCGAGAAGCTCAATGCCCCGAAGGGTCGTACCCCTGGACAACTGAACGTAGAGACTGGTAAAATCGCACTTGGAGGGTTCGCCACTGGTCACGCGATTCCCCCGCAACTCCAAGAGTACGTCGGCAAAGGTTTTCGACTGAGGTTTATAATCGGTGAGGACAAAGGCCGGAACAACCGGCAGACCTCGTCGGGTGCATTTCATCGACAGAACTTGAAGCGGGAATCAGCTGGTTCGAGAAATTCGAGAAATGTGCGAGATAGGGCGGACGAGCACCATCTCCGCCGGCAGGACGGGGACTGCCAAGCTCGCCGTGTCGCTTGACCATCGGGGGGACGGGCTGGACCGTAGTCACGTAGTGCTCGGGCCCGGGGGAGCGGAGCCGGTGAAGGCGGGCGGAAGTTGTTGTTTGGGTCGGGAAAGGCCTGAAGCGGGGTTAGCTTCGGGTTAGGCGGGGCGGTAGCGGGTAGGCAGTAGGTGGCACAGTGGGTGGCGGTGAAAGACTGGCGCAGCTCGCACGGGGCGCCAAGTGGCCCGAGCTTGAGGGGGAGGGGAAGGAGGGCGCGGAAGGAAGAACTGGAGGAGACCGGTCCCCTCCGGGGCCCGGCCTCCGGGGCCCGCCAATG
>KQ030765.1:1737-27346 GCA_000956045.1 Hirsutella minnesotensis 3608
GTGCCGGCAGCGGCGTGCGTGCGGCTGGCTTGCGGCTGGCTATGCTACCTGGGCTGCTAGGCATGGTGACTTTTTTTGGATGAAACCACCAGCCCGGCAGCGAGGAAGGGGAAAAGGAGGCTAGACAGGGCCTGACGAGATGGCGTCGGCTGCCTTGCTGCCAAAGCTTTCTTTTATCATGCGCTGGCGCGTCGCAGTCATCGGCCGGCGTCGTCTCTTGCCGTCCAAGACACGGCAGGCAACGCGCCCGTGCGCAAGGCCGACTTGCCATGATTTCCGGCCGTCGGTCATACAGGCTACCGGTAGCCCAGGAGACGTGGCGGAGCGAGTAGACATGCAAATTTGGGCCGCCGAGGGACATTGAGCATGGGAATCTGCCATCGGATTTCCCTTGGGGTTCCCCATGTCACCGCATGTCTTGCCCGTGCCGACTTGCCCAAGCTGCTGCTAGTCCATATTGCACGGAAAGTCTGATTTCTTTTGCAGCTGCCGAGTTGGCATAGTGCATGGTCAGCATGATCAATCGATTTCCAGGTCTTGCCGGCGGCGATGCAATCCATCGTATCGAGATTCGCGATGCCGCCATGTACTGACCATGGCCCTCGACGCAATCTGGCAATCACAGCTACTCTCCCATTGGACGCGAGACACATGCTGCAGCAGATGGGAGCTCTCGACCTACCCGTGCCACGCCCCACCTTTATTTGGAACTCGCGAGCTCGCACCACCTAAAGGTGGTGCTCACCACCGGTATAACCACACCACCGATATAACCAAAATTACGACCCCTTCATCTTGAACTGCTCCTCTCCAGCTCACCCCGTGACCTATGCTATTGAGAAAATGGAGGAAAGAGTAAAAGGCGCTGTTGAACACATTGAGAAGTTTCCCTGTGCGAAAGTGGCAACTGTCGCGCGAGAATTTGGAGTGCCACGTGGCCGATTGCGATATCGTCTGCAAGGCCGTCCCGCCAAAATCGGCCAAAAGGCCACCAACACGAAGCTATCGCGGCCTGAAGAGGCTGCATTATGTCGCTACATCGATCGTCTAGATGCCATCAACCTTGCAGTCCGCGTCGAGTTCGTTGCGGACGCCGCAAATTGTATATTGCGTGAACGTTTCGGCAGGAGTGAAGCCCCCGTCGTGGGGCCAAACTGGACTTCTCGATTCCTCAAGCGTCATGGCTATCTAAAAAGACGTCAGAAGAAGCTCCAGGCAGAGCGGCAAGCCTCTGAAGATCTGACGCGTGTTCATCAATACTTCGAGACTTTGCAGCAAGTCGTTCAAGAAAATGGCATCCCCCCCGAGGACATCTGGAATATGGACGAGACTGGCTTTCGCATCGGGGTCGGCAAAGACCAGCTGATTGTGACAAAGCGAGCGAGAGCGCATTACTTTGGAATACCAGAGAACAGGGAGTCTGCGACTGCCATTGAAGCCATCTCAGCGAGTGGAGAAGTCATCCCCGCGTTTCTGATACTCGCTGCGCAGATGCACATGGCTTCATGGTACCAGATTCCCGAACTCGACCAGGAAACCGTCATCCGACCTACTCCCACTGGTTACTCAAATGACATGATTAGTCTGGAGTGGCTTCAGCATTTCGACAGGCACTCTGCGAAAAGCTCCAAAAGCTCGAGGCGTTTGCTGCTCCTCGACGGCCATGGTTCTCATCACACGAGGCAATTCATCCAGTACTGCGACGAGAAAGGCATCATCCCCTTCGGCATGCCACCCAAGCTCACCCATGTACTTCAGCCTTTGGACATTGTGGTTTTCCAGCCACTCAAACACTATCACGCCAAGGCTCTGGACGTCATGGTTCGGGATGGCCTCTTCAACATCACAAAGCTTGAGTTTCTCTCCTGCATTCAAGATGTGCGATTGAAGGCTTTCAAGAAAGATACAGTCCGTTCCGCTTTTAGAAAGACAGGAGTGTTTCCCTTTGATCCACAAGTGGTGCTTCGTTTTCTGGAAGCTCGACAAGCGAAGAAAACACCCTCGCCCCCGCCCCATTCAGGGCCCTACTCCTCGCCTTTCGAGACGCCATTGACTTTACGTCAGATCAACAAGGTGGTGGGCGAGCTGGGAAATCGAATAGAAGACGATGAGAGTCTGGATCCCGGCTTTGCTCGTAATGTGAATCGATTCATCCGTGGATCTCTGTCTTTGGCCACGGAGCTTGTGCAAACGAAAAGAGACCTGGGCCGGACTAGAATGGCGGAGCGAACACAACAACAGCGCAGGGCTATGAAGAACGTGCAACTACAATCAGGAGGGGTGTTGTCGGTATCAGAAGGGCGGCAAATGGTGAAGCAAAGGGAGGAAGACCAGGTTGCGAAGGCGAGGAAGGTGATCGAGGATGCGGAGAAGAAGGCGCGAAACGCTCGAAAGAGGTGCTTTGAGGAAACGGCAAAGGAGGCACGTAGATGGAGGGCATCGGAAAGACTGAAGAGAGCGGAAGTTTGCGATTCCGAGCGTGGGAAACGCTGGTTGAAGCGATTTTAGATCAAGGGGTCGTAATTCTGGTTATATCGGTGGTGTGGTTATACCGGTGGTGAGCACCACCTTTAGGTGGTGCGAGCTCGCGAGTTCCAAATAAAGGTGGGGCGTGGCACGGGTACTGCACCGTGGTCGAGCCGTTGCCAGCAGCTTACACGCCCCCCCTCCAGTGGTACTTGGTCCTGCACTGCCGATCCGGTACCCCGCTGCGCCAACACCAAGTATTTTGATACTTTGTGTCCCAGCTTTCTCGAGGTAACTCGAGTCGCTCTCCCAGTGAGCCCCGTAGTAGGGGTATTGCAGCCCTAGATGACCTCGACAGACACTTGGTTCCGAGACCGTAGCGCCTCTCGAGGTCAACAAATATGAGAGGGGGAATTTAGAGGAAAATGCGGGATAAGAGGAGGAAACAATAGTTGCCTAGCGGCGTGGGCAGATCCCTTCGAAGAAAGAACTCGCCTTCGCCAGTCTGACAAATTTGTCAAAGTCTTTGCCGATTGCGCGGTTAATGGCTACGGGCGGCGACGGCGCGAGCCTCACGCGATGCCACGGCGCTACCTTCCTGCAATAGAAGATATGCATTGGGTCTTTCCGTCGGCCACAAGAGCAAGTCAGTCGCGCATCGTCGTGGTCTAACCTTTCATGATAGTCAGCAAAATCCCCATGGAGGGTTCTTGCTGCAAGCAAGTGATGGAGCAGGGGCCGAGAAAGCGCCAATTTTGACGGACAGCTGGTTGTGGCTTTGAGGCCCAGCTCTTTGTATCGTTCCGGTGCAGAGGTCTCCCACCAGACCTTAAAAGCCTCTTCTGACCACTGTCGAGCAATTTTTCGCAGATGCGCTAGCGTTGGGACGTTATCAGCGGGTTCTGGCAGAGATGCTCCCGCCTTTGCCAGAAGCATCCGCCTCCTCGTGGGAGCCAATAGGTGCACCGCCCCGTACATGCACCGCCTGCCCGCTTAGTCAACGCCGCACACCAAAATCCCGCAAAGCTTGTACGGTCTGTGCGGTCCACCGTCCGAGCCTCTTACAGTCTATGGGCTATCTCTATCTCTGAAATAACAAGCTTTTGTGCCTCTCTTATGTCCCTGTATATGGCATTTGCTACAGGTAGGTATCTTCTTTTGTGGCTGGTCTTGTGACTCGTCTTGGAACTCGTTTCGCAGCTGGTCTTGTGATTGATCTTGCGGCTCATGTCGCAGGTGGTCCTGTGGCTCGTTTTGCGGCCCATCTTGCGGCTCGTCTTGTTGATGGTTATGCTGTAAAAATTGAGCTTCCGAACGATGTTTAAGAAGCCAGATATGATTTCTTTCTTCTTTAGCTAGAACTGAGAACTGGCAGCCCGAGCGAAATCGATTGCAGGCGTACGTAATGGTACGATAACCAGAACGCCCAATGGTTGATCTTCTGATAATAAATCGATAGTTATGAATTGTAGAATGAATACTAAGATCAAGAGCAAGATCTTCTTGTGATGTATACCATTTTTGAGCCGGAAGGGAATTCATTTTGGCGGTGAAGAGATCAGACCGCAGTACCAGAGACCGTACAACCTTTGCGGGATTTTGGTGTGCGGAGTTGACTAAGCGGGCAGGCGGTGCGTGTACGGGGCGGTGCACCTATTGGCTCCCCCTCGTTACCTGGTATGTCAGCATGGCTGGGGATCCAGCGGACCTCCACAGCTCCGTGTTCTCGCGCCAAAGATTGGAATTCACGGAAGACCTCCTGTGAGGAGTCGCTCGGCTTGTCTCGTAAGCACCTTGCGATCGCGAGGTTATCGAGGCAGACAACGATGTGGTCAGTCTTGGACAGGGCCACCGCAGCCCTCAGTCCCTCCAATGCACCTTTCGCCTCGGCATCGAACACCTCGGCAGATTCCGGGTAGCCCCGTTACTTAGTGAGCATGCGAAAGGCTCCGCCCGCTGTACAAGCATTTCTGCCTCAATTGACCGCTTGCCCTAGCCTTATCGAGTATTTGCGCGGATCGCTCTGCGTAAACCCTCGCGCTGCCAAACAACACATATCAAATCAATACACAGCCTTTCCGTCCATACTCAGTCTGGCTCCCTCAAACATGAGTATAACGAGCCCTATCGTTCCATCTTGATCTATCTAGCAGACCCCCTTGTTTCAACGGTTTCTTCCTCGGCGCGTTCGTCTCAGCCTTCAAAGTTTGTTCCGCCACGCCGTCATCCTAAGGATTCGCTCCGGTCGTCGTCCTCGTTTTATCTTTGCTTTTAGTCAACATCTAGCATCTATTATCGGCGCTTAAACCATGCAGTCGGAGCCCATTCGCACGGGGCTACTTGTCCGATGGTTCGTTGTTGCGATGTACAAAGTTTTGACACTCAAGTGCATTTACCCATGGTTGAAACGTTCGGGACCAGTGATTTTCATATCGTCACGATTGTGTATCAAGTCAACGCCCTTCACAATCCTTGCTGAAGCTGAGACGATGCGCTTTGTGTCAAGAAACACCACGATACCGGTTCCAAAGGTATATTGTGCGTTTGAGCACAAAGGCCGGGGATACATTGTCATGGAGGCTATCCAGGGTCAGAGTCTCTGGCACGGATGGGTTCGCCGCTCACAGGAGTCTAAAGAGAAGATTCTTCTCAACCTCAGACTGATGATCCAACAGCTCCACAGCTTGCAGCCTCCTGACAACGTTGGGGTGGCCAATGTGAGTGGCGGGCCCATCTACGATCAGCGACTCCCTAAAAATCCCTTCTGGGGGCCATTCCCATCCATTCACGCCTTCCACATGAAACTTTGCGATGGGCTTGGGGAACGACATCGGGAAACTCTTCCACCAGATTTGCAAAAGCTTGTCGAATTTTACAACCAATCCTGGCCTCGTTCAACTTTCACTCACGGCGACTTGAGTAGCTCAAACATTGTTGCTCGAGATGATGAGATTATTGGTATCGTTGACTGGGAGAATGCCGGATGGTTGCCTCCTTATTGGGAATATACCTCCGCGTATAATGTAAATCCACTGAATCAATTTTGGCGAAAAGAGGTCGATGGATTTCTCCCATCCATGCCGGAGGCTTTGGAAATGGAATCAATCAGAAGGAAGTATTTTGGCGATTTCTAGGGCGACTCACTTTGCGTCCCTGGAAGCCAGACAAAAAGTCAGGACCGCCTATCGATGAAAAACTCTTCTTCGGATGCCTATGTGTTGAAACTACCAAGTGCTACTCACTCTAACTATCGAAAACTCCAAAACAATTCAACCGGCCAATCACCAAAAACATTGCTAGACCCCGTCTTGAGACGGCTCTGCCCGGCAGCACAGTAAGTAATACGTCGTCAGGGAATAACCTCACTTCCGTCCAATGTGCTCCATGTTGCCACTTGAGTCTCATCAAACTTTCCTGGCTCTGCTTGGCCATCAAAGCGATGTTCAGACTTTTTCTGTTCAGCATACCAGAGAGCTGTCTCAGATGAACTAGCCCAGTCAAGTGAGCGACTGATTGCTCGTCCATTCTGCAGCGCCTCAAAAGCTTCCTTCACCCAAGATTTGCAGGTCCATCCCGGCCGCTCTGGTCTCACTGGAATACCTCTTAGGATGGTTTGAAGTTTCTTCTTGTCAACAACTTTCGCAACAATAACTCGAATCAATATCATATTGGTTGGCGCCATTCTGATACTCTGTTCGTTGAATTCCCACACCATGTTGTGTTGTTTGGCGTGGTATCGCGTGCCTGTCTCATCCGGCTTGTCGGACTTGGGACCGGTAAGAAGGGCCCAATGATACCTGGTAAGAAGATCTTGTTAACTGCGACCTGGAACGCATGAGACCCGCGCCTTACCCCTCGCCTCCGCGGGCGTAGAGTGCAATGTACAGACGATCCTTCGAGGAGGGCATGCTCGTAGCAATATGTTGTTGAAAATGCAGTTGAGAACCGGCTTTTCAATCGCTCTTATACCCACGAGGCAGAGGGCGTGGTACTATGCTGCCCCTTGAAGTCAGCCGTCGTCCAGCCGACTTTAGCAGCTCCTTCGCTGCACGAGCAGGCCACCCAGCAACCGTCAGGCGCCTGCATGGAAGTTTCGGCCACTTAGGCGCAGTCAGCTCTTCTTGCAGTTGCACTGGGGATGTACATATCACGAGAGCTGCGGGCTGCGTGATCTGGCCAATGAAAATGCATACAGGGAGACACGGGGCGCAGTGAACGCATTCTTGATCTTTTGGGACGCATGTAAATGGAGCACAGGAGACCGGTCTCCTCCGGGGCCCGCCAATGCCTTGAGGAACGGTGGGCGGGGTTGCAGGGCGGCAGGCACCAATGCAGGGAGCGTTGAATCCGGATCCAAGGCCTTGTCTCGTTGCGTCAGCGTTTTGACCTTCTGCACCTGTCCATAGATCACCTCGATAAATAAAGCGAAAGCGAAATCAGGTGCAGTAAATTACCGGCGCAATCTGTCAAAGCCCATGGCTCCTATCGATTACTCGAAGTGGGACAACATAGACACCGATTCGGAGCCAGAAACGTCCCAGCGACCGTCGGCGGCAGAATCGATCCCTGTGAATGCGTCATCACCGCTGAACACACCCAGTTTGACTGAGACGCACGGCGATTCCGGGCACGTTGAAGCTGTCATTGTCCGCTGCGAGGTTGAGAAGCGCAGGTCCCTGCCTTGGTCTGCTGTTACAATACCTGAAGATCATGCAATCTTTTTGCAGCCAGTGTCTCCTATTCCAGCGCTAATCGAAGTCCCGCTGGTTCTGCACCGAGTGGGGACTGACTCCGTCAACCGGGCAGACCTCGACAATCGCTGCGATTCAAGATCCTCCAAGGTGCGCCGAAGCTCTTCAGGCGAGACCGTAACGCGGTGTTCTCGCGGCATCTTCTCGCGGCATCATGCACGGTGATGGCTGGTAACAAGTGCTTGGTAGGAGAAGAAGGGTCGAAATGGGCAGTTCCCGGCGGCCGGGAGGAAGAATCTGCCGAAGATCAGAGGGCTTGCGGAGGGTTGTCAGGCGGTCGGAGAAGTGGGCCGGAGCAGGGGCCGGAGCGGGGGCCGGAGGGGGCGGTTAGGCACTGTGGCGTGAAAGTGGCTGGAGGGCACGGAGCGGCATGCGGTTCGTGCGTTAGTGGTGGAATTTCGCGGGGGAAAGAGGCGGAAGGAAGATCCTTTTCGTCACGTCGTTCCTCGTTCCTCAAGGCACAGTGTCTCACGCGGAATGTCTCCGGACCGTATGACGCCTGTTTCCGCGTCAAGGAGCGGGCGTCATCAACAAGATCCTGGTGCGACCAAGTCCCGGTTGCCCTCCAAGTAGAGGCCGCTAAATCGTTCTATCAAGCGTTTACCGAGGAACGGACGTTGAGGATTGTTCCAACGTGTGACTGCCACTCTGGAGGCGCAAATCCAGAATTGGCGTCTATGTTGAGGCACGCGTAGCGATCTGATTGTCGAGGTCTGCCCGGTTGACGGAGTCAGTCCCCGCTCGGTGCAGAACCAGCGGGACTTCGATGAGCGCTGGAATAGGAGACACTGGCTGCAAAAAGATCGCATGATCTTCAGGTATTGTAACCAGTGTGGCTAACAAACCGACCGACTCAGACCGGGGCCTCCCGTCGGTCGGTCTGAATCATTTCTGAGTCTTGGTCGGTCTGGGTTTCTGGGAGCGGTCGGTCTAGGTCTGAAGGTGGTCTGAAGGTGGTCTGGGTTTCTATCCGGGCTACTTTGCGCCGTTTCATCTCACTTCAATTCCTCAGAAGTCCAAATTTGAAGTGGGAAAAAAAGCTCGTACTCAAAATTGCTTCCCGGAACTTTACTTACACGAAGATGCGCCGATTCACTCTTCTCAGATTTCATGAAGATTGGGCGCGAGCTGCGAATGAAGGCCAGTGAAAGAACGGCTGGAGATCGGGAATGTCCAAAAGGAGCAATCGCCGCCAAGAGAACTCTGAACTTGCCTCGATTTTGATTGGGTATGACGCTGGAAGTGGGGGCATTCATCTGTGGGTCAGACCGTTTGATCAGACCCAGACCGTCTGAGGCTTTCGGGCGGTCGGTCTGACGATCCATCTCCGGTCGGTCGGTCTGCAATTTCTCAGACCACCTTCAGCCCGTCTGACAGACGGTCGGTTTGTTAGCCACACTGATTGTAACAGCAGACCAAGGCGGGAACCTGCGCTTCGTGGAGTGGGAAGTGCTTGTTCTTCTCTAGGTCTTTTTGGTGATGGAGTGGCTGGCGGCTGCGTGTGTGCGGCATATCGGTATTGAGCTTCACGGCGGCGGGTTCGGTCTTCGGCGCGCTGGCGGTCCATATCGTGCAAGACACGGAGGATCTCGTCGTGGGGGACTCTTAACAAGCTGTGGCCGGCGTTGAGAGGTTGCTTGCGATTCAAGGTCCTTTAAGGTGCGGCGCAGCTCTTCGGGTGAGACCGTGGCCGGGTGTTCTCGCGGCATGGTGCAAAGGGATGGTTCCGAACGAGTGCATGGAAGAAGGAAAGAAACAGTCGGCTACTGGCACCTGGGAGCAAGACGGCGACCACGACATATGGTCGCGAAACCTAGCCAAGGTTTCGAATGCTCATGGACGGGGTAGTCTGCCGAAGCTCAGAGGGCTCGCGGAGTGCTTGCGTGATGGATAGGCAGACGGAGATGTTTGGTTCATGGCTCCGCTATCGCAGGGGACGGCGGTTACGAAGTGAGGGGCTTTAGGGTTAGAAGCATCCCCAAAACGGGAGGGCCAATCATCCACTCCACCAAGAACCGTACAACGCATGGTCTCCTTGTCCATACGACAAGGGCCCCATGACGTCGATTTCCGGGGTAGACCGTCTCCCAGCACAGGACCTGTATCCAAATGGACACATCGGGGGGGCGGACTGGACCATGGTCGAAGTAGGGTTCCGGCCCGGGCAGCGGAGCCGGAGCGGAGCGGCCAACGCGGGCGGTGAAGGCGGGAACGGGAAAGAGGGAGGGGGAAGTTGTTGTGTGGGTCGGGAAAGGCTTGAAGCCGGGGCACGAAGTGGAAGGTGGCGGTAGCGGTAGCGGTGGCGGCGAAGATTCTGGCGCAGCTCGCACGGGGCGCCAAGTGGTCCGAGCTTAAGGAGGGGGCGGAAGAAGGACCCTTTCGTTCCTCAAGGCACCCTTTCGTTCCTCAAGGCATCACGACAAGTCAACCTCCCTCCTCCCTACCCTGGGAAATGGGAAACTTAAAAGAGGTCGGCGCTCCACGATACTGAAACACGGTCGAACCCACATGGCTAGGTCTAGAACGGAAAACAAACCCAAACGGGAATTGCAGGTGCTCGCCCTAGGACTCCCACGAACTGGCTCTGCCTCAATTGCCGAAGCTTTAACCATCCTGGGTTACAAGGACGTCTACCATGGTCTCAATGTCCTTGACTCACCGGAAGATTGGTCTCTTCTGGGTAGTGCAGCTGATGCCTCTTTCTCCATACTGCCTACCTACACAGGAAAACCTTTCAAGCGCAAGCAGTGGGACGAGCTCTTTGGACCCTGTGAGGCAGTCACCGACCTGGCTGCCATATTTGCGACGCAGCTTATCGAGGTGTACCCTGAAGCCAAGGTCATCCTTGTGATACGAAATTTCGATACGTGGTTTAGGAGCATAGAAGGTGGTATTAGATTGGTCTGGAGCTTCCCGTTCCAACTGGCATTCAACCACTTGAGGCCCTTTGTCAATCCTGTGTTTGGCGAAGCAATCAATAAGATCATTGAAGGCTTCTTCGAGGCCAAGAGTATTGGCGAACTACGGCAGAAGGCAAGAATGGTGTATGATCGGCACCACCGGGAAATACGAAAGCTGGTGCCGCCGAATCGGCTACTGGAGTATCGTATGGGGCAAGGGTGGGAACCGATATGCAACTTTTTGAATAAGCCGCAGCCGAATATCGTGTTCCCGAGGCTGAACGACGCGAAGGCTCTGAGAATGCGTCTGAAGCGAAAGATGAGGAGCCAATTTGTTGCGGCGGGGATAGTGTTAGTCCCGTGGATTGCAGGGAGCCTTGCGGTGCTGCTAGGAGGGTGGATGATGGCAAGAGGACTTGGTATTCGAATGCTGACGAAGGTGACCGTCCCGGCAATAGGATAAGCACTCCTCGCTGCGTCACTATGTAAGGAGCACAAGCATGACGAAACAGAATGAAGAACGGAGCCAATGGTTCAATTGTTGATATCTGAAAACCCTCTACCAGAGGCTGTGGTTATTCCCAAATGAATGATGTCAAGTTTTCACAAGTCTTGTAGCCACTTAACTACCTCGCCTAAGAATTTGTCGGTTTTGTTGTAAAAATCCGGATCTAGTCTGTCCTGGTCTGACACTTGGCGATCAAGGTACACGCCCCGCATTCGAACACACGGAGTGCGTTTCCACTCGTGCAGAGCACGTAGTTCGTGATGAATTGAAGCGACATCTCGATATACGAGGCCGTATCCTGCTGGTGTGGGTGATTGCACAATTCCCGCCATATGTCGTGTACCTCGATGTTTTCAAATTCGATTTCTTCAGGTGGGATTTCTCCAGACAATGCTCTTTCGCATACGCGCACATAGCTGCGGAACACGGGGTATTTGTGTGTTAGCGCTGGGTCTGCCCGGCTATCGAACAGCCAAAGCAGCTTCTGTAAGCAAGTACCATGACTGGTTGAGTCGGTTTTTTCAAATGTTCCGTCTGGTGCCCGGGTCAGTCTATCCCAGCGTTGGGCGTCATCGGAATGACATGAGCGTAATTCACGCTTCCCATAATTCGTATTGACCGCGGACCAGTATTGGGGAACCGAGACATTGGCCGCTATAATATGGCAGAAAGTCCTCCGACGAACGCGGCGATGTGTCACGCGCCTGAAGTGCTTGGCTGGGGTGAACGGCTGGACGATTCCTAATATTGGCTGGGTTGGATATTCTACATTAAAGCACGAGGCTGGACAGACTCGTGTGGGTATAAATGTGTCGTCTTACAGCAGTGGAGGAGCTCGTCAGAGATCAACAATCGTATCATTGGTCCCCGTTCTTCACTCTCTGTTATTGTGATTGTGCGCCTTACACGATGCGTATCCTTGTCGAATCAGCCACGCGACCTTGGCCAGCAGCCCGTACCTCGGTGTGTAAATCACTAGGCTACCGGCAATCAGTCGCCGAAGCTCATCGTGGTCGCCATGACACTGACACATGGCGACGCGCTCCCAAATGGTTGCAATAGCATCGTGGTACAACCCTCTAGTCAGAAGACCTCCGGTGGACCATGCTATGAGGAGGTGATTCATCGGCTCCTCAAAGAGTAAATCATCTAGCATATCGCTAATTTCGTTGAAGAATATCAACGAATCGTAGGAGGCCGTATAGTAGGGGCAGGACTGGATTCGACCGTATGCTGCCAATCCGGGTCGACCTGAATTGACCGTGGTCCTTGCGGCATAGGCTACCCTCCAGTACAGCGCGGCCCAGCCATCCCACCAACGGGCCACGATGTAATCTGTTGCGCTGTGCCTGCCACCGGCTTGCGGTTCCATTTCCTCCTTGGCGAGCATTATTGCCGCGCAATCTAGCCCTTCGTCGATCGCAGGGCACCAAGCGGCGTCGTTCATTCTATCCAATGCCTTCGTGACTAGCCCCAAGTACACGTCAGAGCCACCTGTGTTGGGGTCGTCGCTGTCAAATGTAAATGGAAAGATGCCATGCATGTTGCGATTTTTAGAGAGTCTATTGGCCTTAACCACTACCCAAGTCAAGGGGACGAAGGTTCCAGATATATACACAAGAACGGTGCCCATGTAAGTCGGGACACCTCCTCGACTGGGGCGGAATGTCGTTTGACAGTCGCGACGGCCAACATAGTCGATCATGGTGCTGATGCATGAGAAGCCAGCCGCCACCAGCATATCTCCGCGTTGGATCAGGTCGGGGAAGGCGATGCCGTACATGTGTGTCCAGAAATCCAGTGTACAGTACTCCTCCATAGAGCAGTTCGCCGTAACCGAGCCAGTTCGGCCATGTTCATATGCTCGTACAGGGACAGTTGTCTTCTGAGGCAATCCAGCTGTCAGCCTCTGCAATGTAGAAGCACTAAAGTTTCGTTCGGACGCTCTGTATTTGAAATCGAGGATTGCCCGCATTATCGGGCTGCCTGACAGCATGGCTCGACGCTCCCGGATCTCTTGCATGAGTTCGGCACCGCTTGGAGGGCCGTTGCGTCCAGGATTCGCGGGGAGGGATCCGGCAATCCCATCGGCGTCCCTGGAGCCACCGTCTTCAGAGAGTATTGCTGTTTGTCAGATTACCGTTACGCCACAACAAAAGTGTAGGCCCACACTCAGTGTGGAATAATAGTACCCTACGAATAATAGTACCCTACATGTTAAGTCCCTGCACGTAGATCCCGGCCACCCGGGTCGTCAGGATGTCGTAGTTCCCCTCGGGCCCTGGCGCGCAAAGGGTCGAGGGGGGGAAAAAGCGTCATCCGCGACGAACCCGCCCGCAGCAAGCGCGGCATATGTATGTATTGTACAAATAGCTAGCCTAGCACGTCCTTTGCCCTTCCTAGGGATTCACAGACGTTAAATATATCATCATCATCATGATCCCGGCCACCCCCGCTTTCCAGCGCTCATCACAGTGCAACTCAATCAATCAATTATTCCAATCAAATCAATCAAATAAGACGATTTTTGCGTTCAATCAAATCAAATCCAGTAATCTGAAAGTTGACACGATTTGGTTAAGTTGATATATGCTATGCTGTGTTCGAAGTGCCATAAATGACCTCACGCTTCGTTTTGCTACCCTACACGAGGGAAGCACGAGGGAAGCACAGATAAAAGATACGTCTCTAATCACATAAAATAGTTGCAGTATCATGTACCTACTATCGCCTGCCGGGCCGAACTGTGCTGCTAGGATCACGCGGTTACGCGCCTTCGTCACGCGTCAATTTCGCCAACACGTATCGACAAGATGTCGTACTTGCGTACACCTTCTAGTTCGTCGAGACTTTCGCCAGAGGTCTCAACACCATGTCCTACTCCACTCTTTCCTACTGCGTTCTCGCGACTATCGCAACCAACGACCGTGGCCAAGCAACTCGAGGAGGCTGCTTTCCAAGATCTGCCCGTTAACCCTACCGTTGAGGATCTGCCCAAGATCGTTTGGAAGAACCGCCGCTTTGTCCAAGAAGCTTCGCTAGCCCGGAAGGGTGCCAAGGGTAGGAAGAGTTGGATCAGGTCACATGGCATGTTTTTCATCGAATTGAATAACCAGGATCAGCCAATCGGTCATGTCTGGTGCTGCAGTCGTTGTGATACGAAGGGTCGGCCGGAATTCTTCTCGGTACAAGCCACATCTTCAGCAGCAGATCATCTTCGCAAGTACGTATCCGGCCCTGGACTAACAAATCCATCTACTAACTCGCCAAGATCCCACCGGATCACCCCGACGAACCAATCAAGTCCCCGCGACGACGATAGCGCGATCGACCTCGATTCCCATGCACCTCCCAAACGACGGCGACTTGACCAGAGCACGATACCAAAAGCAAAGGTCAAAGCTATACAAGAACTCAGTGTTGGGTTCGTCATCGACAGCGATGTGCCATTCACAATTTTTGAGCACAAATTTCTGAAGGAGCTCTTCTATCGGTTCGACCATGAATTAGCGCTCCAGATTCCTTGGAGCAGCAGTTCCATGACCAGAGAGCTACAGGGGATCTTCGAGTCCAAAGTCGATGTTGTTAGAGCAGAGCTGGGAACTGCCCTCACGAAAATACACGTCAGCTTCGATCTCTGGACGTCGCCAAACCGTCTTTCGATAATGGCTGTGTTTGCGCACTTCATCGACAAAGTCGGGTGCCAACAATCCAGGTTGCTCGCTCTACGCCGTCAATTTGGGACTCACAGTGGCGAGAACCTTGCGCATACTTTGTTCAGCATTATCCAACAGTGGGGGATTGGAGAGCGGGTTGGAACGGTCATGTCTGACAATCTGAAGGCGAATGACACCTGTTTGTCTTATTTCTTCAGGCAGCTTGACCCGTCGATCAAAGCGGCTGATGTAAAGGCCCATCGGATGCGCTGCTATGGCCATATTCTCAACCTTGTTGCGCGTGCGTTTCTTTTCGGTAAGGATGCCGAATCTTTCGAGCTAGAGTCAGACATCAATAGCATGAGAGGCCTTGCGGAGCAAGACCTTCGTCATTGGCGTTCAAAGGGCCCAATTGGAAAGCTCCACAATATCGTCAAATTCATCAGATCGTCATCTCAACGCAGCGAATATTTCAAGCGCATCGCTCACGAGGAGGAGTACGAGGGATACCGTCTTTCCGAGGAATCAACCGCCGAGCTTGAGGTCGTACTGGATAACGAGACGCGGTGGAACTCTACTTATATGATGATTGAGAGGGCTCTGCGGAAGCACATTTGGAGACACCACGATGCCCTCGCTCAGACTTTCGGGAGGATACAGCATTCTCGACACGGACGAATGATTCAGGAAATCAACTGCTGCGCCAACCGACTGCGCAAGTCGTATGCCGCCTCCATCGTCGCCGGCCGTTCCAAGAGTCGCCACTCTATAAGACCAGGGGATGTATTGGCGGGATAGTCCTTTGTCTCTGATGTAACTTCCAGCGGCCAGAATCACGGCTCCGGAGTGCATTTCTTCGTCTTTTGCCTGTCGGTCCCAGATGAAGTTGGCAATGCGATCGAGTACGGCTGCCACTGGCTGCATTGACATTGCGTGCAGTTCGGCTGCATTTCTCGTGAGAGCCTTATGAACTCTGAATAACGGAGCGTCTGGACTCATGACACGAAACCGGATTCCCCCGACTGCCCCTCGGGTGTCGAGACGCAGCTCTTGAACCCAACTGGCGGCATGAAATTTGATGCCAATGTGCAGTGCAGACTCAAATACGGCCTGCCAAAGATCGCGGCCGGTCATGCTCATTCCGCTCTGGTGTGCTGCCACCGCGCGATGACCTCTGGGCGCCGGTCTAGCAACATCCGAGAATGGGCGGGCCTTCTCGTTGCCAGAGAAGTACAGAGAGTACTGCGATGTCGGGAAGCTCGTTCTGAAGGGGCACAGGGTGCCTTCGAACTTGGCGCCCAAACTTTCTAGCCACTCGATCATATGGACGCTCTCCCGACAAAACGTCGATAGAGTGGCATCCGACACAGCGCTCCCAACTTCGAGGGCGAGGTAACGACACATGTTCTCGGGTGAGTCGTCCCCATAGCCAGCTATCGCCTGCTGTCGAGTACCGCCTCCTGCGTAAACGACACCACCTGAGACGGCAGATGTGCCCCCTCCGTGGCCACGGTCGATGACCACGACAGACGCACCCTGAGCGGCGGCGGCGATGGCGGCGCTCATACCAGCCAGACCAGCCCCGACGACGATGACATCGGGCTTGGTGCACATAAAGCTGGCTTCTATTATAGTCTTGAGGCTGGAAGCCCAGTGGACAAGGCAGGAAGATCGCATGGCCGGATGGTTATTTCGGAGACTCACAGCTGATAGCTCACGACACGCTGCCCGGGACGACGATTACGAAGTCGGACGCCTTACTTGCAGGAAAAAGGAGAGCGAAAGTGGGGGAAGAAGAGGATGATATATATCACAGCGTTCTGGCGTGGGGGCCAAATTGTGTCCATGAGCCCCCAACTCGACTGGTGAAATCTGCAGGGAAATGGTTAACGTCATTTCGCAAATCTGTGGCCAACTGCACATATGATCCCGACTGGCGAATTGGCGTCGTATATTCATGATAGTCGCCGCTGTCGCTCGTCGAGGGGGCTAAGGAGGACCTTTGGACCCATTCACGAGGGGTTTTCCGGCCGTGTTTGGAGATCCCATGAACAAGGAGGTGGGTTGGTTTATTCTGGGAGTTCGCATCTGCAAATTGGACTTCGCTACAGTGCTTACACTTCCAGATTTTGCGGTTTCGTAATTCTTTTCCGCTATCATCGAAGCCTGCAAATGTAAATATTTGCCCATATGAATTATGAGTAGATGCTTGCCTTTTGATCCGCCTATTGCTCTAAAATGTCAACAAACAGATTGGCGAATACATCGCCAGCTATGCAAGACATTCACTGCCGCCTTCGCATCTCGTCCTTCGCCCAGCCATCGCCTCATCATTCAGCCGTAGGCTGACTTTACATTAATCAGAATAAGTTTCCCAATATGCCTTGAGGAACGAAAGGTTTTCTATGCCCCGCCCTCGACCACTTGCTCCGAGTTTTCACCCTTCTGATTGGTTGTTCCAGTTCTGTCTTTTTCATGCTCTTGCTTCTTTTGCGGCCCCACTTTCGCCCCTCGGTCTGTTGCCCTTCTTAATGTTGACGATGGGGTCGATGCCTTCGTTTGCATACTATTTTGGTAGTCATGATGGAAAAGGGGACGTAAATTGCTGTCGGAATCAGGCGGGAAAGCAAGTCGCTTTTCGCCTGCTGTAGTGTGCGCAAGCATCTTTACTTTTGGGTTTGAGTCACCTAATTTTACCCAAGCCCAGCCCAGCCTAGCCACCCCCTTTGTCTAGGCAGGCTAGGGTCCTCCCCCCCGATGAGGCAGAGGCAGGCAACCACCGAAAATTAGCTGCCGAGGCAGGCTTGATACCCAGAATTCGCTGTCGAGGCACGGCTAGGCAAGGCTAGGCAGGGGCAGGCTCAGGCAACGGCGGGGCGTTTGAATTCACTGATCATGGCTTATTGGCCGGGGTTAGAGAGACTTTTGTCCCGTTTCGGGAGCAGACGGTAAGAGTCAAAGACTCCTCCCATGGCCCCGGGTCTCGACTCTGAAGTATCTCGAACTCTTGGGCCATCCGAACAAGGACATAACCCACCTCGGTCAAGGCATAGCGCTGGCCTACGCAGATACGCGGGCCGCCGTTGAAAGGCAGATACTCCCACCGCGGTTGAAGTTGGCCTTTCTCCCAACGCTCTGGACGGAACTCCTCTGCATCAGGTCCGTAAAAGTCGACCCGCCTGTGCATCACGTGTACATGGTAGCCAACCAAGGTGCCCTTTGGCACGAAGACTGGCGAAAGACCATCTTTGCCCCCTCCTAGTGGCAGTACAGTATCTCGAATTGCAATGCGGCCGTTTCGAGGTACGACCGGATGCAAACGCAGCGCTATTGAAGTTAGTAAAGCAGACAGGCGGGTTGGAACGGTCATGTCTGACAATCTGAAGGCGAACGACACCTGTTTGTCTTATTTCTTCAGGCAGCTTGACCCGTCGATCAAAGCGGCTGATGTAAAGGCCCATCGGATGCGCTGCTATGGCCATATTCTCAACCTTGTTGCGCGTGCGTTTCTTTTCGGTAAGGATGCCGAATCTTTCGAGCTAGAGTCAGACATCAATAGCATGAGAGGCCTTGCGGAGCAAGACCTTCGTCATTGGCGTTCAAAGGGCCCAATTGGAAAGCTCCACAATATCGTCAAATTCATCAGATCGTCATCTCAACGCAGCGAATATTTCAAGCGCATCGCTCACGAGGAGGAGTACGAGGGATACCGTCTTTCCGAGGAATCAACCGCCGAGCTTGAGGTCGTACTGGATAACGAGACGCGGTGGAACTCTACTTATATGATGATTGAGAGGGCTCTGCGGAAGCACATTTGGAGACACCACGATGCCCTCGCTCAGACTTTCGGGAGGATACAGCATTCTCGACACGGACGAATGATTCAGGAAATCAACTGCTGCGCCAACCGACTGCGCAAGTCGTATGCCGCCTCCATCGTCGCCGGCCGTTCCAAGAGTCGCCACTCTATAAGACCAGGGGATGTATTGGCGGGATAGTCCTTTGTCTCTGATGTAACTTCCAGCGGCCAGAATCACGGCTCCGGAGTGCATTTCTTCGTCTTTTGCCTGTCGGTCCCAGATGAAGTTGGCAATGCGATCGAGTACGGCTGCCACTGGCTGCATTGACATTGCGTGCAGTTCGGCTGCATTTCTCGTGAGAGCCTTATGAACTCTGAATAACGGAGCGTCTGGACTCATGACACGAAACCGGATTCCCCCGACTGCCCCTCGGGTGTCGAGACGCAGCTCTTGAACCCAACTGGCGGCATGAAATTTGATGCCAATGTGCAGTGCAGACTCAAATACGGCCTGCCAAAGATCGCGGCCGGTCATGCTCATTCCGCTCTGGTGTGCTGCCACCGCGCGATGACCTCTGGGCGCCGGTCTAGCAACATCCGAGAATGGGCGGGCCTTCTCGTTGCCAGAGAAGTACAGAGAGTACTGCGATGTCGGGAAGCTCGTTCTGAAGGGGCACAGGGTGCCTTCGAACTTGGCGCCCAAACTTTCTAGCCACTCGATCATATGGACGCTCTCCCGACAAAACGTCGATAGAGTGGCATCCGACACAGCGCTCCCAACTTCGAGGGCGAGGTAACGACACATGTTCTCGGGTGAGTCGTCCCCATAGCCAGCTATCGCCTGCTGTCGAGTACCGCCTCCTGCGTAAACGACACCACCTGAGACGGCAGATGTGCCCCCTCCGTGGCCACGGTCGATGACCACGACAGACGCACCCTGAGCGGCGGCGGCGATGGCGGCGCTCATACCAGCCAGACCAGCCCCGACGACGATGACATCGGGCTTGGTGCACATAAAGCTGGCTTCTATTATAGTCTTGAGGCTGGAAGCCCAGTGGACAAGGCAGGAAGATCGCATGGCCGGATGGTTATTTCGGAGACTCACAGCTGATAGCTCACGACACGCTGCCCGGGACGACGATTACGAAGGGACAATGGTTAATTGCACTGAGCCAGACATCCATCAGGCCCTGCAAGCCATTGCAAATGGCGTGTCTGTGAGGAAGGCCTCCAAACAATGGGGTGTGCCAAGGGCCACTCTTTATGACCGCATGCACGGCCGGGAATGCAGAAAAGCTGCATTTTCTCCTCTTCAGAGGCTTTCTCAGACACAGGAAAATCAACTTACCGAATGGGTTCTCATCCAGGACGCCCTGGGCCTCCCTCCCACCCACTCGCAGATCAAGCAGTTCGCCCAACGCATGTTGGCCGTCAAAGGAGACCACGTACCACTCGGGAAACACTGGATGCAAGCATTTTTGAGACGAAACCCCGCAATTCGGACCCAAAAGTGCTATCACAGAGACTCCACGCGTGCCAATGGCGCTTCCACCGAGGTAATTCGGCCTTGGTTCAAGAATTTCTTCCTTCCCGAGATTCAGGCTATTAAGCCCGCGAACAGGTACAACATGGATGAAGCAGGCATCATGGAGGGACTAGGGGAGAATGGCCTGGTCGTGGGCAATGCAGAGAGACGCTCGGTTCAGAAGAAAATGCCCGGTTCTCGCGTCTGGACGTCGTTCATCGAGTGCGTCTCTGCCACCGGCACGTCCCTTCCTCCCCTGGTTATTTTCAAGGGGAAATCGGTTCAGCAGCAGTGGTTTCCACAAGATCTCAGTGATTTTAGGGACTGGCAATTCACCGCGACAAAAAACGACTGGACTTCCGACAAGACTGCGGTGGAATGGCTCGAAAAACTGTTCATCCCGAGGACCCGGCCATCCGACCTTACTGAGCGAAGATTGTTAGTATTGGACGGCCATGGAAGCCATGAGACAGTGGATTTCATGTATCTATGCTATCAGCATAAGATTCACCTGCTTTATCTGCCTCCCCATACCTCTCATGTCTTGCAACCGCTTCATTTGTCCGTCTTCTCACCTCTCAAGCACTACTACCGCAAACAGATCGGATTTCTCAGCCTCCTGACCGATTCGAGCCCGGTAGGCAAGCAAAACTTTCTTTCCTGCTACCAGAAAGCTCGCGAACAAGCGCTCTCTGCGTCAAACATCAAGGGTGGTTGGAAAGCGACCGGTCTTTGGCCGGTGTCGGTCGCGAAGCCACTTCTGAGCCCTCTTCTGCTGGAGAACAGCAACAAGGGTAAGAAAAATGCAAAAAATTCTCACAATGCATTCAATAGCCCTTTTTATATCAATGACTGGCAGTCAGAGATATCCCAGATTGCGTGGTCGACTCCGAGGCGGCCCCACCAGGATCTGAAGGTCCAAGTGCTCCAATTCAACCAGTTGGACGACGACGTGCCTACGAAGAGATTACTGTTCAGGAAGATAACAAAAGGGTTTGACGAGAAGGATGGCCTTCTGGCAAAAGCCCAATTACAGATTCAGGCACTGCAAACGCAATTGGAAGGCGTCAGGCCGAAGAAGAGGAAGAAGGCGGGATGGCTCCGGACAGACAGGTTCGGACAGACATATTACAGGGATTATCGCGCTAAGCATGGGTTAAAAGCCATCGCGCCTCCACTACAGCCCAAATAGGATAATCGATCGCGTCCTTCAATTGATCAAGCTCAATGGAGACGCAGAGGGGTCGGTTCGAAGCCGGCTGGAGGCACTGGTGAAACAGGGTACACCCGGGTTCCCGCCCGTCAACAGGGACAGCGTCAATCAATGGGAGAACCGTAAAGCAGAGTCATTTTGTAATAGAAAAATTCGTCAAGTACAATCGGCGTACCAACCACCAACGACAACACAACCAGCTTCAACTTCGACAAATCGCGCTTCAGTTGCTGAGGATAGGATGCTGAACACTTGGAGAAATTGACCTTCAAGCAGGTCTGTCATGGAGCAAAAAGTGGAACGGTTGGCGCAGCGTAAGAAGATCCGTGGGGCTTGGGGTGTCATTGCATCAGTGTATCGCAGCGTCAATAGTCAGATCGTCTAGGCCCTATTAGAGATATTCTCCGGGCGTAATAAACACACACACACCCAGCATCACGTCCGACACGAAAGCAAACCCGATGGCGTTCCAGTACCGCGACAGCCTCCCTGACGACGTCCGCTCCGCCTTCGAGAAAGCAGTTTACCCAGGATTGTATAATGGATTTCCCTTCAGACTGAAAAATGGCACTTATGCCCGTTCAGGCTGTAGTGGTGGCGCGATGGCTTTTAACCCATGCTTAGCGCGATAATCCCTGTAATATGTCTGTCCGAACCTGTCTGTCCGGAGCCATCCCGGGAAGAAGGTGCAAACCAGTCCGAATTCGAGGTTCGCCGACATTGAGGCGATACAGCGCGCGCAGAAGGAAGTCAATGTAGCTAAGAATGAGGAATCTGACAGAGAAGAGTCTGTACTATCTGAAAATGATAATGATTGCATTGTAGTACGAGTTGGTGGTGAATAAATAGCGGTTGAATTGATTGTTGTCAAAACGGATGAGCTTTTTTTGGGTGGCCGATAACCGGGTGGCCGGGATCTACGTGCAGGGACTTATGTGACACTGTCCTCACCGGCTGGCGCGCAACTTCCCTCCTGCATATCACTCCCTTGACCATAGATGTTAAGGGAAAGCTGCACGATACACCCATCTACTAACAGCACACTAAACACCTCCACACCACCTCCACGGAGGATGGTGACGGACACCGACGACGCCGGATTGGCGCCGTCCCCCGACAACCCCATCCGCAGCACGTACGGCACTGCTGCGCGACGCTCCTGCCTCACAGGACACCCCAATCTGCCGAGCTGAAGACCCTGCCCCCCATGGCGAGCCTATTGCAACGCAGGATGCGCTGACACTCCCCATCCACGCGCCCAGGGAAAGCGCAGGCCAGCAGAAACAGCAGCAGCAACAGCCGATCTCAATCGCCCAAGCCGCCGCACGCATCGCACAGACCCAGAAAGCAGCTCATGAGGCCAAGCTTGCCGCTCTCCAGGCCTTCTGCTCGGCGTTTGACGACGTCGCACAGCAGCACGGTCATGGTCACGCTCGAGATTTCTGCCAGACAGTGGCCCGGCAAGTTCTAGGACTGCTCGAGACCGCGCTCAGCGGGCAAGAGCGACAACCGCCACCCCATCAACAGAACACGCCTTCATACGCGCAGATTCTGAAGAGGGGCACGCAGCAACACAAGGAAGGAGCCCATGCAACGCGCCAACAGGCGCGCCAGCCGCAACCGACAACGACACCGATACCGACGCCGACGCCGGAAGACCTTAGGGTCTTCGTTAGGCTCCACCAAGACTCGCCAGCCTGGCAATATGCCGGCTATGCTATCAGATACCACGCGGCGGAGGCCACTGGCTTGACGATACAGAGCTTCCCAACGGCTACGAGGGTAAAGACGGGCTGGGCAGTGCGCGCGGCCGACGTCGCGGCAAAAGAGGCCCTGTTGCAGAATCAAAGCGAGATTTCCGGCGCGCTGCGCGCTACCGCAGTGGAAGCTTTCGAGAAATGGCATACCTATATAATCGATGGATGCCCCAGACACTTCTACAATGCCCCTGGCTTAGAAGAAACTGACTACTTGGCAGTGATCACTCATGAGGTTATTACACAGGCCCGACAGAAACCCATCACACAGGCCCGACAGAAACCCATCAGCGTGCGCCCGACGAAGAACGACGACACGACGAAACCCACCACCACGATCGTTGTAGCCTTCGAGAAGCCTGTCAACCACCGATGGCGCCTTTTTGGCACCAGCAGGATGGCGAGGGCCGGTGCGGCAATGCAGCAACTGTTGGGATTTTCACGCCCACTGGGCCTGTACGAAAGCAACCCGCTGTGCCAACTGCGGCAGGAAAGATCATGATGTTGCAAGCTGCCCGAACCCAGTGCAGTGCCCCAACTGTCTCGCGCCAGCTAAAGCGGAACATGAGGACTGCCCGGCGCGGCTCAAGCGAGGCAAAGACAGGCTCATACCATTGACCAAAGGACAGCATCGCAATGTCCGGAAGAAAGGCATCGAGTTGTGGTGCCAGCAGAACATGGAGCTTCTCACCAATGGAAGCGAGGTCGGCACTCCGCGGTCTTCGCCGTGTCCAGGCCCGGCCCCGACCGCAACGGCGTCCCTGCCCGCCAATGCGACCGCAACTCCCGACATCCAAGGCACGAAGAGGCCCGCGAAGAAGCACCGCCGCAACCCGACAAATCATGAATAGGCCCAGAAGAGGTCAACGCGGCAGGGGCCCGATCCGAGTCTTCCAGGCCAACGTGGGGCAGATTCCGGAGTGCCACGATGTCGCCCTTCACTTGGCCGCCGCCAGTGGATTTGAAATAGTGGCGCTCCAGGAACCATGGACAATGGCCAGAGACGGCCGCTGCTTGACCAAGACAAATCCGTCTTTCGACACCTACTGCCCGGTGCAGACTTGGTCCGGAGAAGACTTATCAACACGCCCACGGGTCATGACTTACGTACGCCGGGACAACAACCTTCACACTGAACAGCGAAACCCAGCCCCTTCACGAGACCTACTGCTCTTAGAGGTCAGCGACTTGACGGTCATCAATCTCTACAGAAATGGCCCGGACGCGCTCGAGGCGTTATTCACGCTTCAGATCCCCCAGAAGACCCTCGTAGTCGGAGACTTCAATGCCCGCCACCATTCCTGGCAACCTGGCGCTGACAACTATGGACAGGGGGCCGACATCTCGGACTGGGCAAGCCGGAACGGCCTTAGACTCGTGAACGAACCGGGGGAACCGACTCACGAGGCCGGAAATACCATCGACCTAGCCTTCTGCACGGTGGCTGGGTCAGAGGCCACAGTCGAAGAACACCTATATACCGGATCTGACCACTACACACTCGTCTGTGTGGTGCCAGGGCCAGCCGTTCCTCCACTTCGGCCCATCAAATACAAAGCCACATCAGAGGAAGAGCTCAAGAGGTTCGGAGGACTGGTGGCGCAATGGGCGCCGCGGCTCCCAGCGACGGCAGAGACGGCGGGCGAGGCCGACGGCCTCGCTAAGGTGCTGAAAGATATGCTTCAAGCCGCGCTTTCTGCCTCCGGCAGGAGAAGCGGCAAGCGCGCCACCGGGACTCCTTGGTGGACGGAAGACTGTGCTGAAGCCAGAGCAGTCCTGCTCGCACTAAGACGGACCGGAGACCCGAATGAACCCGACATTCGGGAAGCCCGGCGGGAGCTGCGGCGAGTAGTGAGGCCTTTTGGAACAGACAAATCGCAGAGGCAGCCGACGCTGGCAGCATGTACAAGGTGATGCGCTGGACCAAGAGCTCGGGTCAGCTTAGGGCACCGCCTCTAGAGATTGAAGGCGTCGTGTACGAGACGCAGAGAGACAGAGCGCAGGCACTTAGGAATGCACTCCTTGAGCGCCGGAACCTGGCGGACGATATCCCAGAACCGACAGAGGCGGTCAAGGCGCCAAGACGCCTTGACCTAGACTGCACGGTGACAATGGATGACGCTCGCCACGCTTGCACCTCTACGGGCAACACCTCCCCCGGGGCTGATGGAATTACGGTTGCGATGCTGAAGGCAGCCTGGCCTTCGATCTCAACGGCTGTCACGACGCTCTTCCAAGCCTCCCTCCGGCTCGGACATTACCCGCAGGCTTTCCGAGAGGCAGAGGTCGTCATGATCCCGAAGTCAGGCAAGGACCTGACAACAGCCCGAGCATGGCGTCCGATCTCGCTCCTCTCCTGTCTTGGAAAGGGACTAGAGCGACTAGTAGCGAAACGGCTGGCCTGGGCAGCGATCACTCAAAAGGTCATTCACCCGCAACAAGCTGGCGCTTTGCCTAAGCGCTCTTGCAGTGACCTTGCGCTTGCACTGCTGCACGACTTGGAGCTCGCCCTCTGCAAAAAGAAGGTCGCTACACTTATTACCATGGACGTGCAAGGCGCGTTTGACACTGTCCTCCGCAACCGCCTATTACGCCGACTACTGGAACAAGGCTGGCCTGATCATCTAGCGAGATGGGTAGGCTCGTTCCTGGCCGACCGTAGGGCATGCGTCAGATACGAGGACGTGACCACGGCACTGGAGCCACTGAGATGCGGGCTCCCGCAAGGCTCCCCAATCAGCCCGATCCTTTTTCTCCTTTACACAGAACCTATCTACAAGCTCCCTCTGTTCCGTGGGAAGCGGTATGGATACGCAGACGACGTCGGCACCCTTCTCGTCGGACAGACGATCCAAGAGACCGCAAACCTAGCCACGCGAGCTGCCCGAGAGTTATTAGACTGGGGACAACTTAACGGCGTCTCGTTCGACCCAGGCAAGACAGAAGTAGTCCACTTCACGCGACGCAAAGCCGATCACCAAATGCCCATGCCGCAAGCGCAACATGGGCTGACACCAATCACGCCAGCGGATTC
>KQ030766.1:0-27106 GCA_000956045.1 Hirsutella minnesotensis 3608
GCGCGGGGGTTATAGGGTCCCCCGCGCCCCGCGCCCCCAGACACGCAGTAGGATGGGAGGGAGTGAAACGACCATGGACCAGCGAATAAGCGATCGGACGGAAAGGGAGAGAGCACGTGATAGACTTGTCGAAGCCGGCAGCGAAGAAAGTGGTTAGTATCAGCAGAGAGAGTGAAGCGAACGAATCAGACCGCAGGGAGGATGCTGGTCACGATGCACTCGTGCATGGTGGCGGCACATTTGAAGGTGTCCGTCCAGTTGTGGAGACCACATTCGTCGAGAAGACATAAAAGGGCCGGGTGCTCCGTCTACTCCCCTTCAAAACTTGAGATGAGTTTTCCCTCCTGTCATACATATCGTCGCGAGACGCATTGACTCGGGCTGGTCTTTCACGTGAGGTTTGTTCCTGCTCCATCCCACGCAGGTGACTGCAACGGTAGATGCAATGACTGATCCGAGCCAAGTAGGCGACGAATGCAAACGGGAGAATTTGGAAGATGGAAACATCTTCACTTCGAATAAAACCTGTGAGGGTATTGTACTCAGACTGGGCAGTGCCCCTTGCGACGGAAACGAGGGAGTATGCCGACACCGTGGACTTGGACTCGACTGCGAGAGACATTGCTGCGGAGGTTCCCGCAGAACTCGTGTGTGACACGTACAACCCCATCTTCAGCTGTGCAGCCCTGGAGGCGCTGGAAGGACATGACCGGAGGAGTGTGGTGTCTTGGCTCACGACAGAGTTGGAGCCGTTAATGGAACATATTGACCCGAGACAGGAGTCTGCCATCGCCTGGAACCAGAGCATCGTCGCCAAGTGGCGGCGCTTCGAGTCTAACTTTGATATCGAGTTGAGTTGGACACAGTGGGATGCAAGCGCATCGCATGGAGCCTCCTTTCCCTTCTCTCTCGAGGGACTTGGATATTACTATGTACAGTCTGCCACGGTGCTGTCGGGCATCTTTGGTTGCCAAACGTGTCGAGGGAAGCACACTGTGCCTTGTTCATCAAGGCTGATCCTCCACCTATGGAATTCCTTCCCCTGGATGTGTGCAAACGCAGTCTATGCGAGCCCTGATTACAGCTTGTTGTCGGAAGAACAGATGGCGGCTTGGTCGCTGGCCGTGAACTTCGTCGCTTTTGGACTTGTCGGAAGAGCCATGTCCAGTTCGAAGATAGAGCGTTACGCGCATGCCCTGCTTCGGCAATGGCAACGTGAATTGAAATGTATTCTAAAGGGGTCGGCAGGTGATAGAGACCCGCCTCCGCCATATCCAGGAAGATGATTGCCCGAAAGAGAGTGGGCGATGCATGTAGTATTACGGAAAGCTGAATACGGACAGAGAAGCCAAGTGAAGTTGAAACGCGTTTACAAGCAGTAACCCCTTACGAGACGGCTACTGACCCCCGGAGGGATGGTTTAGTTATGAACGCCACCCGCAGGGTTGCACACCGAAGCGAAGCGGAGGTCGTGTTGTACCGCAACGAGCGTAGCGAGTGAGGACTACACAGGGTAATGAGTAGACGCGTAAGCGGCTACGAGTGGCAAGCACATAGACTGAGCCCACCCAACAGGAGACGGAGGGGGAGCGTGAGCGACCACGACTAGAGTACGAGCAGACGAGTAATACAAAAGACTTTGATAAACACAAATGTGGATGAGTGGGAGCGATAGCGAGTGCGATGTAGTACGACGGTAGGAGTAATAGACACGAGGGTACGAGTGATTCCCACGACGGCAGGAGTGCAGTGTCACGATAGTGGCATCCACGGACGTGGTATGAGCAGTGCGAATGGGGCTAGGACGAGCAAATGCGAGTCCGGGAACGAGTCTCAACGAGTGATGTGGAACAGCGGGTAGACTGGAACAAGGTGGAAGTCGGCACGAACGTAGAGAGTGCGCGCGGACCCCGAGGCGGGAGCGAAGCGAGCGGCGAAGGGGAGGGACCCGACTATATATGTTTGGTTATAGGGTCCCCCGCGCCCCGCGCCCACACCAGAGTGCAACGGAGGTGAACGACTGAAAGGAGTGGACCAGTACGTAGACACGCCGGAACAAAGTAAAGGCGATGTGGTGTGTAGACTGAAATGGACAGGCGGGAATGAAAGTGGTTGTAAACGCAAGAGTGGCCGAAGGGCACGGATTCGACGGGAGGAGAAGGCGGGTGGGTGGCAGTCATGCACCCATATGCAAGTGTCCGTCCAAAGATGGACACACACGTGACAGAGACACGGCTGGAAGCATAAGAACAGAGAGATCGCTTTTCTTCTGGTCGGGACAAACTCTCTCCTTCATTTTTACTTTTGTCGAAAGACACGCGATATTGGCAATATCCGTGAAACAGCCCTGTACTACCGCACGCACCCGTCAAGAGACGACAGACCCCGCGAATGAGAGTGAGAATACATCCTTTCGAGGTGAAAAACAGCGCAAAAGTCCTAGCGAGGTGACGAGCGCCTCCAGACCTTTACAGACGGGCACCCAGCTGGGGATTCTACCCGAGCCGTCGTGTCATTCTGAATGACTCAATTTGCCCCCTCGACAGTTCCGAGCTGATCGGAGAAAGAGACCGTCTTTTGCTAGACGATGATGACCATGAGACCTCACCCTGCGCTCACTGGTCCGAAAAGGCCCTTTCCTTGCACGGGAAACGTGTGTTGTGACCACGAGGGATGTCTTTCGCTGAAGGAGCGCCGCCTGTGTCGAGAGTGGTACTTTCTGCGATGGGTGGCACCACCCTTCTCTATGCCGTCAGACATGCTTTGCGAATTGCGCGAAATCTTGGGCAAGCGAGTCTTTCGCTACTGCGCCACCTTGGGTAGTACTGGAGTCTACGATATTCTCTTGAAAGTCGGCCGCAACGAGTTGCCGGTGTGGACGAAGGACCTTCTCCCTAGCTCGGCTGCCACGGGGTTTGACACGAATCAGAGTCGTGCTTGGCATTTAAAATGTTGTTGGGACGCCTTCGCTATTGACGTGAAGGAGATTTGGTTGCCAGCCTTTGAAGGCACTCAAGACAAGGTCGTATTTGGTGACAAGAGGCTTCCCTGCGATTTGGCGGATGAAGTTGTGGTACATGGAGCTTGCGACGGCGAGGTTTGACTGTAACCGGGTTTCTCGAACACAGTGCGTTACGTGTGAGCCACAGTAGTGGGAATTTCCGCCTCATTGGAGCCAACCCATCATAAGAGACTGATCATGGGCTTGCCCACTTTTCGATCAAGTAGAAAAGGCAAGAGCGGGAACAAACGGGAGGGCTGACGATGCCCTTGAGAGATGGGCTGTCATCCAGGTCAGAAAGCAGGAGTGAAGTGGAGTCAATGAAGCGTTTACAATTAGTAACCCCGGCCCGAGTGACAGCTCCAACACCCCCGGAGGGATGGTTTAGTTATGAACGCCACCCGCAGGGTAGCACACCGGAGCGTAGCGAAGGTCGTGTTGTACCGCAGCGACTGAAAGGAGCGAGGACAACACTAGGTAGTGTAGCTGGAGCGTAGCGACAGCAAACGGCAAGCACGTAGATTGGGTCCCAGACAAGAACGAGGGTGAGTGGGAGCGATAGCGACCACGAGTGTAGATACGAGGAGACGAGTAATAGATTGAATCCACCCACGAACGTGAGTGAGCAGGAGCGGTAGCGAGTGCGAGTACACACACGAGGCCACGAGTGACAAACGACAGTAGGAGTAGTACACGACAGAGGAGTGAGGCTATTCCCATCCAGGTGGGAGACACATCGACCACCATCCACGGCTGTGGTGTGAGCTGTGCGAACTGGGGCCAGGACGAGATGAATCGAGTCCGTTTTGTGAGTCTCAACGAACAAACAGGAACGCGGGTAGCACGGAGCACGGCGGAGTGCGGGTTGAATGTAATGAGACCGCGCGGGCCCCGAGGCGGGAGCGAAGCGAGCGGCGAAGGGGAGGGACCCGACTATATATGTTTGGTTATAGGGTCCCCCGCGCACCGCGCCCCCAGCATGCAATGGTGGGAACGACTGAAAGGAGTGGACCGGTGAATAGCCGACGTGAAAAGATATTGGAACGAGGGGTGTGTAGACTGGAGTGACTAGAAGGAACGAAGAGTGGTTCGTAAACCGGGAGCGACGAAGGAGCGAAGGTGGTTGGTGGGATGCAGAGAATCATGCAGAGAGGGCCCCACCACTGGACGGACACGTACATGAAGGTGTGTGACACATGATATTGAAGCCGAGAGGGATATAAAAGGGACGAGATTCCCGCACTTTTTGCAGACCTGGGACTGTTCAGCTTAGTCCACTACCCGTCGCCGAACGACCCAGCAAGCGCTTTCGCCTGACTACGAGCAGTAACTTGAGAACCAACGAGAAGTGAGTCGCAACCAGGTGGGCTTTTGTTGCTAAAGAGAGAAACGAAAGATGTCGCTTTCCGGAAAACGCAGCCGTAAGGCAGACGAGGACCAACTGGTAATGTCGCCAGATCTGAAGACACGGGTCTTGTCTTCGTCCGAAACGGAGTCGTCGGGAGGTAGTGACACGCCCTTGGCCATGCTCAACAGGCCCCTGGGGCCCGAATTCGTGCAACGTAGACCTGGACCGGGAGGGAGCAAACTGTCGTACTTGAACAGTTCTGATGCCACCTATGTGGCCAACCTGGTGCTCGGTAACGATCGCTGGAGTACGGAAGTACTGCGCCAACAGGAGAGTGAACCACGCCAGGAAGGCGGCAAGTGGGTGGTTGATGCACTTTGCAGGGTTCGAGTGACCGTGTACTGGGCGACGAGAGGAAGAGCCCCCACCTTCCACGAGGGAACCGGATTTGGCGGCGGCAGTAGAGGTGCGAAGACGGCCAGTGAAGCCATGGAGATGGCCATCAAGGAGGCCGAGACGGATGCGTACAAGCGTGCCTTGCGCATGTTCGGTGAAGCCACCGGCAACTGCTTCTACGACAAGAACTACCTTGCGTGGATTGAGAAAATGAGACTTCGGGAGGGCCGACAGGATCCTGCCAAGCAGTTCGCCCACGAGCAGCTGTTGCGTAAGCCTTGCGGCACGTTGCCGAGGGGCAGTCAACAGACCCTTTCCTTTGAGTCCACGAACAACACTGGTAAGGTGGCCGGACCGCTTAGAGTGGTGCCCACGGATGAGTACTACGATGACATCTTTGAGGATGATGTAGGCTTTGAGCTCTAGTATCGGCGACGTTGCGTGTCATAGCTTTCTGTTGGTCACTGTGGCAGCCACGTGGAAGGGGAATAGCACGAATAGACCGGGACTATACCAAGGAAGACTCCTTGCGGTGATGTCTGAGATGTACCGACGTAGATGATTCCCTTGTAGGGCCCCTGGCTACAGATTTCGAATGCGAGAGTGATGTTCCGTAGACACAAGACGGTATGCCAACCCCGTTTACAAGAGACAGATGAGAATGATTCCCCCGGAGGGATGGTTTAGTTATGTTCAGCCACCGGCAGGGTAGCATCCCGTAGCGTAGCGAAGGGCCATGTTGTACCGCAACGAGCGTAGCGAGTGAGGACCACACACGTAGTGAACATGAGCGTAGCGAAATGGAACGGCAAGCAGCCGGATTGTAATCACCCAACACTCAACAGTAGTGAGTGGGAGCGAAGCGACCACGACAACAGGACGACGGAGGAGTCAACACCCACACGACGAAGGAGTCAAGTGTCACGACAGTGGCATACACGGCTGTGTTGTGAGCTGAGCGAACGGGGCTAGGACGAGCAAATGCGAGTCCGGTAACGAACCTCAGTGAGTTACGCAGAGCAGCGGGTAGGATGGAGTGAGACGGAATCCGGGTTGAGCATAGCGAGACCGCGCGGACCCCGAGGCGGGAGCGAAGCGAGCGGCGAAGGGGAGGGACCCGACTATATATGTTTGGTTATAGGGTCCCCCGCGCACCGCGCCCCCAGCTTCAGATGGGTTGGAGGTCACGTGTGGCCGACAAGAGACCAGTTGGTAGACACCCGGGAACGAAGTGGAGGAGTGTGGTTTGTAGAATCAAGCGAGTGAAACGTAGCTGATTGGTCATAACACCGGTAGGACGGAGGACGGACGGTGGTCGTGCAGATGCATCATCATGCACTTGTGATTGGATGGATACCGAGTGTCCGTACAAATGTGGAAACACATCCCCTGCGAAGGTATAAAAGGCTGGCATCGCCCACCCTCGAAACTTGAAAGGATGGTTCCCTTTCCTCTCCATTTCTTCTTGGCACGCCACTTACGAGACTTGAGAAAACGCGTGGTCGAGCAGCCACGACCCCTGGACACGACAGCAGCACTGCGGATCGCGAAAAGAGAACGGAGGAGCCGACCTACCGAGAGAAGCAGCGAACCTGCCATGGTCTTCCATTGAGTGGAAAACAACCGCGGTTAATCACGATTTTGAGTCTTGAGACGTACGAGACACGGCGAATGTGTAATTGGAGAGGTTAGGCGTTTGTTACCATCTTGAAGCGGCGCGTAAGGAGCAGGGTGATACCTGGAGATCCCAGGGGTAGATGGGCAGTAATAGCGCCCGAGATGGGCTTGCGTTTGGCTGTGTACGAGGCGAAGAGCACGTGTGAGTGCGCGTGTGTTCATGACGATTGTGAACGACTTCGAATGCGGCGGTGGTGCCGCCATTGGTGTGTCATCCAGTGGGTGACGACGCAGCATGTCCTCCAAAAGAATTTGGAAGGAAGGCTGGCCGCGTGCCTAAAAGGAAAGGATTTCCGATATTGGGGCTCAAAGACGTGTGATGACGATCTCTGGGAGTATTGCCTCCTACTTTACGTAGACCCGAACGGAGATGGCGCGAGCCGAGAGGAGTTCCTGTGTTTAGATCCTTCCCTGTCACAAATCCCTGATGTTGACTTCGAGTATGATGAGTGCCTCGTACAGGCTTTCGACTGTTGCGCAGACAGCTTGAGTCAAAGTGCTTCCGGTTGGATCACGGGCATTTTCGCTAGGGCGAGTGCTGATGCAACGCTTCTTGGAGAAGAAAGCCTCTGCTCTGAATTGGGAGAACAGATGAGACAGTGGAATGTGCGAAGTTGCCGGACATGAGGGCAAGATCGTTTGTGCAGTCAGGGCTGGCCTGTTGGTTCGTCTCTGCGGGAGAAATCATGTAGGCATTCGACATGGCGGTCCATGAACACCCTTGGTAGGGGCATACGTCCCTGGCTACCAACCGATCCTCAAGAACGGAGGCAAAAGAACAGGAGATGGGTGAAGGCCACTCCACGTTTACAAGATGTAGATACTCGAGAGACGGCTACTGAGCCCCGCAGGGATGGTTTAGTTATGAACGCCACGCGCAGCGTTGCATACCGAAGCGAAGCGGAGGTCATGTTCTACCGCAGCGACTGTAAGGAGCGAGGACAACCCCACGTAGGGAGTATGCGCGTCAGCGCATGCGAGTGCGAAGCAGTGCAGATTGAGTCACGAAGACCAGTTGTGAACGGAGTGGGAGCGATAGCGACCACGATGGAATACGAGTAGACGAGTAATACAAGACTTGTAAACACAAACGCAAGTGAGTGTGAGCGTAAGCGAACACGATGTGACGCGAGGCAACGAGTGACAGACGACGGAGGAGTGAGGTTATTCCCACGCACGGGAGAGACTTCGACCGTGACACGGCTGTGTTGTGAGTGGAACGAACGGGGCCAGGACAAACGAAAGTGCAGTCCGTGAACGACAAAGGAGTGAAGTGGAACAGCGGGTAGAACGGAGCAAGGCGGAGTTCGGCATGAGTGTAACGAAATGCGCGCGGACCCCGAGGCGGGAGCGAAGCGAGCGGCGAAGGGGAGGGACCCGACTATATATGTTTGGTTATAGGGTCCCCCGCGCCCCGCGCCCCCCAGCATGCAATGGTGGGAACGAACGAAGTGAGTGGACCAGTTAGTAAGCGAATGGAGTGAAACGGAATGAAGCCGGGTGTACGGAGGTTGGGCACTAAAGTATTCAGACCAGCTTAGGTCACTCGGATTACATAACACCGTGCAAATCAGTTTTCCCCGGTTTTCGCACCGTTTCTTCACTCTACAGCTTGAAAAGCTCTTTCCCTAGTAATTTGTATGGAGGGACGGCTTCACATGCACAACGGCGCAATAGAGAGCTTTGGCATCAAAAGGGGTTTAAAACGGTCAATTGGCCACCTAATTCGCCGGACCTATCACCAATTGAGCTTGCATGGTTCATGCTCAAATGCATCACATCAAAGAAGAAGATTACGTCAAGGGCAACGCTTATTAATACGTGGAAGAAAGCTTGGGCATTGTTCCCGCAAGAGAAGCTACAACGGCTTGTGGAAAGAATACCCGGCAACATCCAATGGGTGCTCTATTTATATGGAAATAACCTATGAAGAAGGCAGCGATCCGCCGGATCTAACCAACCAGCAAAGGGAAGAGCTATATGATGAGATTGAGTTTCTTTTGAGCCAATCGAATCCGATTCTGCCTGGCCTGGAAGCTCTTATAGAAGCTGTGGAAGAAGGCGTTGAGGAAGGTTGGCAATAGGGATAACGTCATAAACCCCAAGTGACCAACTGACGGCAAGACGTTAAAGAGGACGAATTGCCTAATTAGGCAGGGCATGTGGATACAATACTGTATTGTGCTGCACGGTGTTATGTAATCCGAGTGACCTAAGCTGGTCTGAATACTTTAGTGCCCAACCTCCGTAGACGGAAACGACAAGAGGGAAGTGACGTGGTGGTAACAGGCAAGGGACTGGAAGGACCCTGACTGGTCAGCATGCAGGTCGCGCAGCTTCCTTGCAGCGCACATGAGTGGAACACGTTGGTGTGTATCCACAATCGGACGGACAAACGAGAGGGTATATAAGGGCGTGCCCGCTCTTCCTCGAACCTAGCCGGTTTCTCTTTCTTCTCCTCCTTCCCCGCCACTTCGAACGGAAGAATGGCGTTGAGCGAACGGCCAGAGTCACATCGGGCAGGGCACGACACCTAGATGTCAGCACGTCTGCTTCATTGTGAATGAAGATAGGGCTTCGGTGACTGGGCAGTCCTTGGGTACAACAACATCATTTGACGAGTCGTCAGGCATCCAGACGAGATGAGGACGCACATGGAGACGTGCGAGACTCCGCAAGATGGTTCCCAGCCACGGGAAGCGGATCAGACACATCTGTGGCAACCCAGAGCAGTCAATGCCGTGAGGCAGCTCGTACAATCTTGTGAAAACAAACCTAGTGGGTCGTTATACCTTGAGATGAGAAACCGGAGGTGTCCGCTGTGGCGTCAATTTAACCACGAGCAGCTGGACGGCCATGTGCGAGAGCCCTGGTGTGTGTTGACTGTTCGCTTTGCGTGTGCGGAGTCGCTTCTGACCAGACTGGAAGAGTTACCGAGAAGGCTACGAGGGTCTATCAAGTGTTGGATCTGGATGAGTCCCGAACCCAACAATCTTTGGTCCGGCTTCCCTACTGCCTCGACCTGTGTGATGGTGCTGGCCGGCCTCTCTGAGCCCTTTCCCGCGAGGCAAATCGCGCACTTGATGCGATTGTCAAGTTACACACCACGTGGGAGGTGTCTCTCACAGCTTTACGATGTTGGTGACTGGTGGCTGCAGTCCTTGGCCGACGAAACGGACTTTGACTATTGGATTGACCAACACAGGCGGCTATTACTCGGTGTGCACCAGGCCATGGAAGTAAGACCGGGCGACAGGGTGAGGACGTTCTGCTCCGACGACGCTTCCACTACGAGGCCGAATAGAGCGTGCTTGAGGTCCCCACTTTCCTCTGCTTATCCTTCGGGCAAGAGACGGCCTTTGCAAGAGATTGATGACAATGTTGCGTTTAAGCGTTCCCGTAGTGGTCAGTAGCCTCGACCTGAGAACCGAGAGAGAAGTACGGACGTGGAAGTGGAAGGGATGCTTGCCCACAGAGGGAAGCCAGCCAAGTGAAGGCCCAACGCCGCGTTTACAAGATGTAGATGCTGCAAGAGACGGCTACTGACCCCCGGAGGGATGGTTTAGTTATGAACGCCACGCGCAGCGTTGCATACCGTAGCGAAGCGAAGGTCATGTTCTACCGCAGCGACTGTAAGGAGCGAGGACCACACTGGGAAGTGAACCCGGAGTGCAACGACGGGGAACGGCACGTACACAGACAAGAGCCCTCAGGCACAGAGGAGACGGAGTGGGAGCGAAGCGACCACGAGAGTAATTACGAGTAGACGAGTAATAGATTGAACTTGATAAAACACAAACGCAAGTGAGTGTGAGCGTAAGCGAACACGATGTGACGCGAGGCAACGAGTGACAGACGACGGAGGAGTGAGGTTATTCCCACGCACGGGAGAGACTTCGACCGTGACACGGCTGTGTTGTGAGTGGAACGAACGGGGCCAGGACAAACGAAAGTGCAGTCCGTGAACGACAAAGGAGTGAAATGGAATCGCGGGTAGCACGGAGCACGGCGGAGTGCGGGTTGAGCATAGCGAGACCGCGCGGACCCCGAGGCGGGAGCGAAGCGAGCGGCGAAGGGGAGGGACCCGACTATATATGTTTGGTTATAGGGTCCCCCGCGCCCCGCGCCCCCCAGGTCACTGGGATCGAGTGCAACGAGAATGGACCGGTTAGTAAGCGATCGGAGTGAAACGGAGAGAAGCTGTGTGTAGGCCGTAGACGACAAGCAGGAGTGGAGGCGGTTTGGTATAGCCAATGAGGACGGTGGACGAGGGCTGTGTGCTTGCAGAGCTTCTCACTCATGCATGCAGCCACGGCACGTGGCAAGTTGACCAAGGTGGGTGTGACCCACGACTGGACGGACATTTTGGAAAAGTATAAGAAGCTGGCTTCGCCCACTTCCCATAGCGAAGACGATTCTCCTCTTCATTTCGCAACAGACAGTTGAGTACGGCACAACAAGCCAGTATCGCGAGATTATCCTCCACACCAAGTGGTGTCTGTCTCTCTAGCCAGATGAGAGTATCTTTTTGTCTTCATACTGAGCCCAGCAGGCCTCTGCTATTCAGCACAACGAGAGAAGGGACGGCTGATGAGAACGGCTACAATGATGCAGACAAGGCGAGAGCCTAACCGAAGAACGGAAGAGCCAGTGCATGGACAGTCCTTGCTCCGCCACAGTTCCATCAGTTGTGACGTGGTTTTCTGTGAAAATGATTGAGAGACATTGGATTCAAACCGAGCCAGTGTCACGTCAGACTTCGAGTGAAATCTGTCATTGCAGGTGTGAACACGCGCAGTGTTCTCGGCTCGTAGTCCGAGATTGGTGTCGTCACTGGTTCGTTCTTCAGTGGACAGCCTCACGCTTCATCGTTTCCGGGGAAGTGGTCGGAAGACTCAAACATGACCTTAACGAGAGGATATTTAGCCTTTGGGCGTCGTGCTCGCGACAAGACGATGTTCTCTTGTATCGTTTTCTGCTGTACCTTGAGCCGGAGGGTCTGGGATTGAGCCGAGATCAATTGGAGCAGCTTTTGCTGCCAGTGGATCGCATCGGTTTTGCTGACCTAGACAGGGAAGATTGTCTTATCCTGCCTTTTTCCTGTTGTCGGGACTTTTTGACCAGGGACGCGCCTGGTTTGGCTTCGAGTGTTCTCGATGATGATGCCTTCTTACTCTTTGGGGACGACAAACTGTGCTCCCATCTTGATCGCGAGATATCCACTTTTCTGTCCCTTGCCATGTGCATTCCTCCCGTTCGGCACGAGGTGGACTCGAAGTTTGAAAGAGGATGACCTGGTAGTCTCTTGTCCGGTTTGGCCGTAGTTGACACATGAGCATGCGTACTGTTACCCTACAGACTTGTCATATTTGCATTGAGACGCGCCGGACGTGAATGCCACGAGAAGACGTGCCCGGTTGAAAGTTTGAGTTTGCCCAGCCGAGTGAAGGCCCATCGCGTTTACAAGCAGTAGTCGTTCATACAACAGCTACTGACCCCCGGAGGGATAGTCAGAGACATGAAAGCCACCCGCAGGGTTGCGTACCGAAGCGTAGCGAAGGTCACGTTATACCGCAGCGACTGTAAGGAGCGAGGACTACACTAGGCAGTGAACATGAGCGAAGCGAAATGGAACGGCAAGCACTACACTTGAGCCCATACCCAAACGATAGTGAGGGGGAGCGTGAGCGACCCCGAGTAGACACATGAGTAGACGAATGAATACAAAACACTTTGGTAAAACACAACCGTGAGGGAGCAGGAGCGTGAGCGAGTGCGATGGGATACGACGGAGGAGTACATGTGACACAGGATGTGAAGTCATCACCACCCACACTTGTAGTGTAAGCCCCACGACGACAGGCGTGGCACCACATGGCTATGTTGTGAGCTGTGCGAACGGGGCTAGGACGAGGAAATCCGAGTCCGGTCAGGAGTTCTCAACGACTGACGTGGAACAGCGGGTAGACTGGAGCAAGGCGGAAGTCGGGTTGAGCGTAGCGAGACCGCGCGGCCCCGAGGCGGGAGCGAAGCGAGCGGCGATGGGGAGGGACCCGACTATATATGTTTGGTTATAGGGTCCCCCGCGCACCGCGCCCCCAAGTCACGCAGTAGATTGGGACTGAGTGAGTTAGTAAGCGATCGGAGTGAAACGGAGAGAAGCTGGGATAGGTCGGAACGAACAGGAGGAAGTGAGGACGGTTGGTAAGACCCAAGGACCGACGGGACTAGGGTAGTGACACTGCAGATGCACCATCATGCAGGCCCCGATTGGACGACGCGAGGAGTCCATCCAAGTGTGGAGACACACGGACGAGAGAGTATAAGAAGGAGACGTCGCCCATGTCTAGAGACCGTTCCCGGGTTCTTTCTCTTTTCCCTGCCCACACTCAACAAACAGTTGATGGCACACTCTCAAGCCGGACAGACAGACGGTAGGCAGAAACAAGGTGAGGACACAAACCCTGCCGGGGGCACATTGAGCTTCGCTCACACTGCGCGCAAGCGCTCCGCTGGTCTCGGCTACGCCTCGTGGGACACGATGGGACAAAAGACACGAGCAGGGTCCATTCCTCCACTACGTGCACGTGCCGTGCACTCGCTCCCTCATTTCCGATAGGAGAATCGATTGGTAGTCCGCCATGTGTGAGTGACACGAAGAGAGCATACTGGCCGAGGAGCGTGAGCGACGAAAAGACACGACCGACGGGACGGGGTTGAAGACAGACGAGGGTTGTGACACGGCGCCTGTGCTGACCGCACTGGCTTGTTGCTATCGTCGCAGGAGACGGCAGTCTCGCTCATTTGGGGGAACGCGTTTCTATGCCCCTGACTTTATCTAGCCACGACACAGAGGAGTGATTGACCATCGAATCTGCAAACAGCAGACGAACCGGAGCCGAGTGACAGCGAGAGCGACCGAACCCTACCCCGGCCATCTGTGACGCGAGTCTTCTTGAGTGGCATCGTCCCCTGACCTTTGGTCCCGGAGCAAACGACAGTAAGTGACGTGGAACTGAACTGTGAAAGCGGCAGATTGCGATAGCGGGAGAAGTGTGATGTGTGCAGGGTGAGCTGCACTCAAAGTTTCCCACGCGCAAGAAGCGAATAGGCAATGGCCCTTGTGAACGTCCATGACCCGGTTTGGGACCCCCTCAACCACCCTGAACACAGACAGGAGACACGAGAGTGAGGTGAAGGTCACGCAAGAGAGTAGGCTTTTGGGCCCAAGTGACAGCTACTGAACCCCGTAGGGATGGCTTAGACTATGTCCAGCCACCGGCAGGGTTGCACACCGGAACGGAGTGAAGGTCGTGTATGATAGTCGCCAAGTGCCCGGCTACAGAGTGAACGGCAAAGGATGAGTAAATAGATTGTAGACACGCAAGTGAGGTGAAGGCCACATGCCCGACTGTAGTAACCCCGGCCCGAGTGACAGCTCCAACACCCCCGGAGGGATGGTATAGTTATGTTCAGCCACGCGCAGCGTAGCATCCCGAAGCCGTAAGGCGAAGGGCCATGTTGTACCGCAGTGACCGTAGGGAACGAGGACTACACAGGGTAGTGAACCCGGAGCATCGCGACGGGGAACGCAAAGCAATACAGACTGTACCCAACCAGCACTCCAACGCAAGTGAGGGGGAGCGTGAGCGACCCCGAGTGTAGATACGACAGAGGAGTAATATAAAATTCTTTTTGAAAACACACATGTGAATGAGCAGGAGCGTGAGCGACTGCGATGTGATACGACAGAGGAGTGTTACACACGAGGGACGAGTGAGGCTATTCCCACGCACGGGAGAGACTTCGACCGTGACACGGCTGTGTTGTGAGTGGAACGAACGGGGCCAGGACGAGCAAATGCGAGTCCGTGAACGAGTCTCAACGAGTGATGTGGAACAGCGGGTAGACTGGAACAAGGTGGAAGTCGGGTTGAGCGTAGCGAGACCGCGCGGACCCCGAGGCGGGAGCGAAGCGAGCGGCGAAGGGGAGGGACCCGACTATATATGTTTGGTTATAGGGTCCCCCGCGCACCGCGCCCCCAGCTTCAGATGGGAGGGAGTGAAACGACCATGGACCAGTGAATAGGCAACCGGACTGAAAGGGAGGGCAGCAGGTGATAGGGCCAATGAGACGAGAGAGATCATGGCCGGTGGTAAACGCAGAGAGACCAAAGGGAGCGAATGGGAGCGGAGCGACCATGCGGGTTGGCTGCAGCCATGCAAATGTCCGTCCAATTGTGGGACGACACAACAGACGTGAGTCACCCAACGGAGTGCATAAGAGCTGAGAGCTCGATTTTCTTTGCAGTCGAGCAAACTTGGACTTGTATTCTTACTTTTGTCGTAAGACACCACGGAGCCGGGCACCTACGCGGGCGACACATCACGAAGCCTTTGGGGCACCCCCACACATCTGTGCTGCGCTCACAGCGGAGACTCTCCTGGGTCTCCCTTCCCCCGTCCCGGCAGGACATGCTGAGAGGCAATGAGTGATGGTCCAGTCTCTGCTCAACTGGCCCTGTTGACCTCGAAAAGGGTCGACTGTTCCGGCAGAACATGTGAAGGACAGAAAGGGGAAATGTCCAGGACGCCTCCCTGAGCAGACTTCTCTCTACTCGAGTAGAATGATAGTGGGTGATCACCGTCTCTCGCTGACGAGCATGCCCTGACCGCACGATCCAACAGGCAAGGGGCTGTTGTTCTTAACAAAAGAGGAATTTTGTTCCACGACGCTGGCTCACAGAGGCAACACAGCCAGTCAACGGCCCTCCGACCCACCGAGGACACGCCCGACGAGGCTCTTGCAACCTTGGCACGGGTACACACGTGCTCCATGCTTACGGAGATTCAGACCCGATCGGTTTCGGGGACACTGCCGCTCACGATGCCCAACAAGCGAAAGCCACCCAAGAGGTGGTCCATGTACCCCGGGCTACACGACGACGTGTCGCGGCTTCTGGAGGAGGAGGATTTGTTCTTCGACTTTTATCCGGCAGATGATGCCGCGAGGTGCATCAAGGACAAGGACACCCATGTAATGGGCCGGTTCCCATGCCACAACGCCAAGTGCCCTTCGAACGGCTGGTCGAGCAGGAAGATTCCCGTCACCATACGAATGTATTCGGAGGCCAAGTACAACGTCCGGGTCTACCACCAGCGCTGCTTGGGCTGCGATCGTCTCAGTCGGCCGGTTCTGGATGGGTCCTATGCCGAGAGAACCGCATGGCGTTTGAAGAAGTGGTGTGGTGTCTACATGGAGACGCCCCCTTTCCACGAGCGGTCAGGACCTCCGCACAACCGAGAGCTTTGTGAGGGATGCGCAGATGGCCACTGCCTCGAGGGGCAGAAACAGGATTTTCATACTAGGGGCAGGAAGTGAACAAATTCGCTTTGTAGTGTGTCTCTGCTATATATGTGCCTGGCTACAGATAAACGCCCACGCGTAAGGTGGTCATGACGCAGACAGCATAGAAACCCCGTTTACCCGGACCGCTACTGAACCCCGTAGGGATGGTTTAGAACATGAAGGCCACCCGCAGGGTAGCATCCCGTAGCGTAGCGAAGGGCCATGTTGTACCGCAGTGAGCGTAGCGATCGAGGACTACACCCGTAGTGAACATGAGCGTAGCGAAATGGAACGGCAAGCAGCCGGATTGTAATCACCCAACACTCAAACGAGAGGAGTAGGAGCGGTAGCGACTACGACCAGTGACGACGGAGGAGTAGACATGACACGCGCAGTGTCCAACCCACACGACGAAGGAGTCAAGTGTCACGATAGTGGCATCCACGGACGTGTTGTGAATGGAATGAACGGGGCCAGGACAAACGAGAGTGCAGTCCGTGAACGACAAAGGAGTGAAATGGAATCGCGGGTAGCACGGAGCACGGCGGAGTGCGGGTTGAGCATAGCGAGACCGCGCGGACCCCGAGGCGGGAGCGAAGCGAGCGGCGAAGGGGAGGGACCCGACTATATATGTTTGGTTATAGGGTCCCCCGCGCCCCGCGCCCACACCAGAGTGCAACGGAGGTGAGATCGGAACACGTGACGATGGACCAGTGAATAGCAGACCGGGAACGAAGTGGAGGATCTGCCGTGGTTAGACCGAATGGACAAGCAGGACAGAAGGTGGTGTGTAACACCAAGCAGAGCGGAGCGAATGATGGTGAGCTGTTGCAGAGTGTTTACTCTCATGCATGTGTCCCTCCAGAAGTGGGGCAACGGGAGGTGTGTCGAGAGACAAGAGCCCATTGGGTGGACGATCCTTCTCAAAGAGGCTGAGGGGCCGCTTCTGGAGGCCACATGGGAATATATAAGGCGGGGTGCCCCGCCCACTTTCGAACCCGGGCAGGTTCCACCGCTTTCTTCTCTTTCACTCAGCTGAGATGATGCTATCGTGCAGATGGCTGCCAAAATCAGAAGCCAAGTTTTTTGGCTCTCGTACCGACATGGTGCAGATGAGTCCGTTGAGGACATTTTGGTTCTCGCCCGCAAGGTTGTGAACGGAGACGTGAACGGAAACCCCGGCATATTTGGAAATGCCGTTATCCGCAGTGGACAGCCCATGGTGGACATGGTTGTTTGCTCACCCAAAAGTCAGAGAATTGGCGTGGTCACAGGGAAGACGAAATGGCAACGATCAGGAGCCCGCGGCGAGGTATGTGATGCGCGGTGGCCAGCCGAGGGGGAAACCCCCCGTGCTTTTCTACGCAAGTGGGCGGATGCCATTACCCAACAGCGACAGGGTCAATTTGGGTCGCGCCGTGCGTTGTTTGAGGCACTAGACTCGTTTCACGCGAGGGACAAAGCCCGGAAGAGGCGGTCGAGAGCACGTCAGAGGAGGCAACGACGACCTCCATCGCCGGTTGATCAGCCCAGTTCTCCACAGGTTGTGGTGGACACACCTGTTCCTCAGCCTGCACTTGCCGATGTGGCTCAATTGACACAAGAAGAGGTTGGTGACTGTCCCTGGACGTTTGACGATTTCACGGGCGTTGACTTTGGGTCCGCCACAAAAGGTTTGTGGTCAGTTCTTCTGCATTCGGTCAGAGAGGCTAACGGCAGTACTTCTCAAGAAGATCCTTTTTTATGCGGAGAGGGCATCTCGACGTCTGCCATCGATCTTGCTCTAGCATCACACGGTATTTTTCCTGCCGAAGGCTGCGACGTCAATCCGGAGTGCGGCTACGACTTCACCTGGCACTTGAACACGGAAGTGGTAAATGCGGACGTGGACTGGAGCGTGGACCTGGAGTGGAACCCCGATTGGAATGATCTGTTGGACACGACAGACTTGGTTGTTTGACGGAACAAGACCGCGAGGGCGTTGCAAGTGAATTGGTTTTGCTTTTTGACATTGTATGATACCCGTGTGCGAGCACAAGTTGGATACAACGGTAGAGAATATACTGAATCGAGAGACGGAAGACGAGTGAAGGCTCAACGCGTTTACAAGCAGGCGTTATTCCAAGAGACAGCTACTGAACCCCGTAGGGATGTTCATGACTACGATCAGCCACCCGCAGGGTAGCATCCCGTAGCGTAGCGAAGGGCCATGTTGTACCGCAGCGACTGTAAGGAGCGAGGACTACACACGGTAGTGTAGCCGGAACGTAGTGACGGCAAACGCAGAGCAGTACAGATTGAGTCCACCAGTACTCAAATGTGAATGAGCAGGAGCGATAGCGAGTGCGATGTAGATACGACGGTAGGAGTAATAGACACGAGGGTACGAGTGATTCCCACGACAGTAGGAGTGCAGTGTCACGATAGTGGCACACACGGACGTGAAGCGAGTAGTACGAGCATGGGGCCACACGAACCTGGGTGAGTGTGATCTTTGAGCCTCAGCGAGAAGAGGAAGGATGCGGGTAGCACGGAGCACGGCGGAGTGCGGGTTGAGCGTAGCGAGACCGCGCGGACCCCGAGGCGGGAGCGAAGCGAGCGGCGAAGGGGAGGGACCCGACTATATATGTTTGGTTATAGGGTCCCCCGCGCCCCGCGCCCCCACCAGAACGCAGTGTAGGTAGGACGACTGAAAGGAGTGACCAGTACGTAGACACCCGGGAACGGTAGTGGAGGAGTGTGGTTCTAGACCGATTCGACAGGCGAGAGAAAAGGTGGTTGTAAACGCGGAGAGACCAAAGGGAACGAATCAGAGCAGCGCGATGATGCGAGTTGGCATGCAGCCGTATGCAAGTGTCCGTCCAAAGATGGATGATACTCACGTGACGTTGTACAGCCCCGGGGGACTATAAAGACCGTGGTATTTTTCTCTGGTTCTGGACGAACTTAAACTTGTTTTTTTACTTTTGTTCAAAGACAACAATGGAGTGGGCGTTTTCGACCCCAGACGCAACCTGGATGCGGCCACACGCGCTCTGTGCGAGAACACGGGACGACGTCCCACCTCCCAACCTTCTGATCGCTGCACTCGAATCAGTCAGAGCCACGCTGGCGAAGCCGAGTTCACGAGGAGCGACGTGAGTCAACCGACGGTTTTGAACAGTGCCCGAGCACCTCAGTAGAGGTTTGCTTTTCCACGTTATTTGTGCGTGGCACAATGAACCAATTGCGGTCTCTTCCACAATCATCAGCAACGATACGTGCGCCCCACGGTGCGTAAGCCGGGGTCGAGAGACGTCTTCCCTTTGTCGCAGTCTACATAGGCAGTATGGGCCTGCCGCTCCCTGCAGTCTCGGACTTTACCGCTTCTCGTCCTTCTCTGGCCGCGATCCAAATCAGCGACTGTCGCTGTTGTCGCCACACAGAATGTAGTGCTCGAAGAAATCAGGATTGGCACGGACGATGGGCCATTGCTTGGCTAGTGACGACGCAGGATGTCCCGGCAGCCACCTTTCGGGAAAGAATACGGGAACGTCTCCACGATCACTCAATCGTATACCGGGCGGTAGAGTATTCGGCAGACGGTCTCTTGTCATACTCATTCTTACTTCATGTCATCCCCAGAGGAAGGGCGCTCGACTGTGAAGACTGGATTGCTCTTGCATCCGATCTCGAGAGGAGTGTCAATTCAGTGGATGATCCGGATCTCATCTCCGTAGCAGGCTTTATCAAATCCATTCCCTGCTGTGTGTACTGCACAGAAGCCTCAAAGCACCTGTGGCTCGCGGAAGCGTTACGAGAGGGTGCTCATCACTTTGGAGATGACCGGCTTTTGGATGAGATTGCGGTCAAACCGGATGAGCACGGTGTTTCCTGGGAATAGACGGTGACGCGTTGAAGTTGAAGGTGAGCAAGATAGATCGGAATACGAAAGTGGATGAAAGGCCACACGGAAGAGCAGGCCAGTGATCTTGTTGGACTGGACTAGCATTGGACTGGATTTGGATGGATTGGATTTGGCTGGACTGGATTTGCAGTTTCAAAAATTTGGACTGGACTGGATCGAGAGGTCTGGAGGCTCCTGGAGCTCCAATGGACCATGCCTAATTAGGAAAGAAGCAAGCCTCAACAAATTTGTAGGTCATCAGAGGGTTTTGGACCTCCTTCTTCCCCTCGGCCGTGTTGATGGTCACGCTTCTCGGGACAGTCACTTGCGGAACATCCCTCGACGTCCCCCAGTCCCAGAAGGGCGACCTCAGCGACTCGGCCGCCTGCACGTACTCGTTGCGACGGTCTTCGGGGTATTTGGCGGCAATCGCCTTGGCGTGCGAGACGAGGGTTTGCTATTTGATAGGTTAGAGAAGACCATCTCGAGTGTCTTACATTACACATACCTCGTAAAGAGCAACATAGGGACGATGCCATGATAAGAAGAGGGGTTCCTGGATATCAGAGTGAGCAATCTTTCCGTGCTGGCGGCTGTGTGCAACCTACACCATGGGGGCAGTAGCCCATCCAACCATTATTCTGCCTTCCCGGTCCGGTGCCGTTGTATTCTACAAAGGGCCAACCGTGGATGCCTTTGTGATGTTAGCAAGCAGGATGCAGCATATCGACGGAGTTTCTTACCGGCTATTTGGAAAAAGGACAAAGGATCTGATTCATCAACGCCTTGCATTTCCCAGAGCGACTGGATGTACAGATCCCTACAGCCATGTAAGCGAAAGACCGAGACAGGATATCAGAGCTTGCCGGCATACCATTGAGGGCCTGCTTCGGAAGCAAGTTCATTGATGTTACGGCGAATGGGAGCAGATCCATTCTGCGCCACCACGCCAGTAGTTGCAATGAAGTCTTGGGCGAGAGCGAGGGAGGCCGAGCCCAGGGCCAAGAAGGGAGCGACAGACTTGGAAATCATAGTGAGTGACTTGGGAAAGCAATCTTTGCTTCCAACAGAAAACAAGAAACAACGAGATGCTCGGAGAAGGAACGTAGGAAGGGGTGTGGTGTGTGAGTGTGTCGATCTGACCGGGGCTCAAGTTATATATCAAGCAGAGTCCGTGCTCTGACAGATTTAGTTCAGATGTGTGTCACCCAATAGTTGGCGGTGCGGGAAGCCCGGCAGAGCATATAGAGAATAGGGGGGCGGTGCCAGGCTTCGAAGAAGAACAGTCCCTGCAAGTCAAGCCTCGGAGGGCTGTACTAAGACGAGAGACGGCGACATTGAACAAAGGGCATAGATCAGGCGTTCCGGAGGCAAGGCATGACGGAGAGTGGCTCGCTTCCAAAAGGCCTGATTCAACGCCTCGGGCTTTGCCAAAGAGGCTATACGGCCAGTCATGTTCATGGGGGCGGTGTTGGAAGGTTTCCCATTGAGTCAAGTCCCGGGAGACACGCCGCATCTAGACGCAAAAGCCATTGGCGAGATCTGCCAAAGGGATCCCTGTCCGAGCAAAGGCGGAAAGGATGGATGAGCACCTCCTTGTTCGTCCGAGGTTGCCCAGTCGGCCTAGGCGACTGCCTGCCGCTCTGGTCAACTCGCGAAGAATCGCCAGGAAAGCCTGGGTGCGTGGGGACGGACCGAGCTAAGAAGTTTCGGAGCTTTGAAACGACGGTCATGTGGAGCCACGTGCAACACTGTTCACCCTGTTCAATACGGTGTTGGCGCCCTCTTGAGTGACTTTTCCTTGTCTTTAACGTTCGATGGCTTAGAAGTGAGTTGCCTTTGCACCCCCTGGGAACAGCAGATCCTAATTTAGCCCAGCTTATCCAGAGCCAGCAGACACGCTGGAATTCGTACTTCATGTCGATCGGCAGGGCTCTCAACGTCAAGGAGAGGATTCAAATCTTTTGTGACCAGTATGAGGCTGGCCAGAGCCAGAAAAGTCTCGCTGAAGACCGCCTGTCTGAGCAGCAGTGGGACGAGCTTGCACACCTTCATGATCAGCTGGAGACATTCTATGACGGAACCCTATCGACGGAAGGCAGGCAGTCAACGCTAGCAGACCACTTTCAGACGCTTGACTGGCTGCTAAATGAGATCCAGCAGGCCAAGATTAAATTCGAGGAACTCCACAGGGCGGCTGTTCGAAGGAAGACCGGTCGTGGAGCTGCTACTGCTGCTGCTGCTGAATCCGACGACTTTGCATTTCTTGCCGCTTCAGCAGAAGCTTCTTGGCGTAAAGCCGAGCAGTACTTCAATAAGGTGGACGAAACACCGGCATATTATACCGCCATTTCGCTGAATCCGACTCTCAAATGCCAGTGGTACAACGAGACTTGGACAGACGAACAAAAACGGGCATGGATTCCAGATGTTACGAAGCTTGTTAGAGAGCTCTGGCTAGACGAGTATCGCGGCAGGCATTCCAGAAAAATGGCTTCGGTCTCCGCTTCTTCCGCTCCAGCGTCGTCTGTTCCAATTAGGAAGGAGAAGGCTTTTGCGGCTGTCAAGAGCCATAAACGGCTGAAGCTTCGTCACGAGGTCGTGTCAACCGACTTGCCTGCCATCGATCTTCTCGATCAGTTCCTTGAGACAGATGTTATCCGGCTTGGTGAGGACGAAACCTTTGACGTTATCAAGTATTGGAACGATCGCTACCATACGCAGCCCGATCTAGCACGCATGGCACTAGACGTTCTAGCTGTTCCACCAATGTCGGATGAATGTGAGCGGCTATTCAGCAGCGCCAAGATACTGCTTTCCGACCGGCGATCGAGACTTAAGATAGACATCATCGAAGCTAGCGAGTGCCTCCGGTCCTGGTACGGCCCACCTGTGCGGAATACTTTTGAGGATACCAACATCGGGAAACTAGAAGGGGAGTCTGATTTGCGGGAGACTTACCAAGCTGGGGATGAATCCGAAACCAAAATGAACGACGAGTTCCTCGATGATAATAAGGCTACTACACAGCCCCAGGAGGGCGTGTGGTAGATAATCCGGGTTATTGGTGCATGGCACTGAACAAGGACTGACTCCGTGGTAATACGCGATGACTTCAAGAAAATACGAATTCTCGACCACTTTAAACTGATCCACTTTGAGAACTGGATTTGCATTGGCGGTTCTGGAGTCCCCAGCGCTCTGCATTGGCGGTTCTGGAGTCTCCAGCGCTCTGCATTGGACTGGACTGGATCCGACCTCGAAATCCAGTCCAGTCCAGTCCAACAAGATCACTGGAGCAGGCCGACCCCGTTTACAAGGAACAGAAGAGATGATTCCCCCGGAGGGATGGTATAGTTATGTTCAGCCACCGGCAGGGTAGCATACCGAAGCGTAGCGGAGGTCATGTTCTACCGCAACGACCGAAGGGAGTGAGGACAACCCTACGTAGGGAGTATGCACGTAAGTGCATGCGAGTGCGAAGCAGTACAGATTGAGCCCCAACCCACAACTGAAAGGAGTGGGAGCGAAGCGACCACGATGTAGACACGAGTAGACGAGTAATACAAGATTTGTAAACACAGACGCAAGTGAGTGTGAGCGTAAGCGAACACGATGTAGTACGACAGTAGGAGTAATCACACGAGGGACGAGTGAAGCATCACGACGAAGGAGTGAAATGTCACGATAGTGGCATCCACGGATGTGTGATGAGCAGTGCGAATGGGGCTAGGACAAACAACGTGCAGTCCGTGAACGAGTCTCAACGAGTGATGTGGAACAGCGGGTAGACTGGAGCAAGGCGGAAGTCGGCATGAACGTAGAGAGTGCGCGCGGGCCCCGAGATGGGAGCGAAGCGAGCATCGATGGGGGATGAAACCCTTTAGATATGTTTGGTTATAGGGTCCCCCGCGCCCCGCGCCCCCCAGCATGCAATGGTGGGAGGACGGAAGAATGTAGTCCCGGACCAGACAGTAGACGGAGTGCAGCGAAGCGGAACGCAGTAGGTGGTAGAGTCACGTGAATGCGAGATGAACGGACTGGTAATAAGGCAGAGTGACAACAGGAACGGGCCAGTGGGAACGACAGAGCATCATGTTGTGACAGAACATCAAGATGTGGGTGGACCCACATTTGGTCGGACAGAGGCAGACACATGGGAATGACATAAGGCGGCGTTGCCGCATCACATCAACCTTCGATGAGAAATCAGACAGTCACAAGAACTTGGACTTCTTTTCTTACTTTTGTTGGAAACACTCGACAGCGCAAACGGAAAATACACATTGTGAGAACAGCCGACGCCGCGAGACACTTCACTACCCTGGACCGGGAGGACACCCTGCTTACGAAAGCACACCGTCAGGTCACCTGACTACGCGCCCATCTTGTGTTACCGCGGTGACGCGACCACGTCTTCCCAACACTGAGCAAGTGGGGCTTGCTTTTTCCCTCCCGAAAAACCACGAGTTCGAATCGTCGATTGCAAATCGACCACATCCATGGCCGCCATGAACGCGGAGCACGCACTACCGCAGCCCGACTTCGGGCGCATCTCGGAAAGTCTTGGATCTTTGTCGGATCAGTTCGCGCTTTGCGCCAACCTACCTGCCGTCGATGGAGGTGCAGGTATCATGCGGAGCTTAGAGACGATTACGAACCAGCTCACCCTTCTTAACCGGAAGGTGGATGCGATGGACCGCAGAATCCGGCATTTGGATATGACTCTTATTGCAGAGTGAGTGATTTTGAATGTTGTTCAAATGTGGCATGAGTTACTGATAAAGGCCATGTCAGGAGACGGAACGCAGTGGCTAGAGCCCAGAACGCGGTAGTCGTGCGCTCCAATATGGAGCTGGAACCGTTGTGCAGCATTCTTACGGGCGAGAGGCTAGCAAACTTTCCGGGAACACTTGGTCAACTGGAAAGGCTTGAAGGTGAGCTGTTTTTTAGTGCCATATGTGGTTGACGACTGACAGGTATCCAGCACGAGAGGCGAATAGTCTGTTGGAACAGCTGGGCGAACCAGTCGAAGGTCGATTGGAGGATAAAAGGAGACAGCTTAAGCATCTTGCAGGTGTGGTTACACGGCAAGTCTGATTTAATGATGAAAGTCATGCACTGCATTTGGTTCAGAAGCGTTGGCGTCATGGGTTGGACAACACTCGGTTATCTCGTTGATTCCTCTCTTTATTTATCACTCATGCGAATATGGCATGGCAGAACCCTTACAATACTACTTCCAGGATTTGGACGGGCAGTCTCTTGAGTTTTCATGTCTACGTAGCAAAGTACCACTCACTCTTGATCTGAAGTCATAACGTTTACAAGCAGTGAACCCTTCCCGGCTACCACTCGAGGAGCACCCCCGGAGGGAGAGCTAGAGATACGAAAGCCACCCGCAGGGTAGCACACCGTAGCGAAGCGAAGGTCGTGTTGTACCGCAACGAGCGTAGCGAGTGAGGACTACACTAGGTAGTGAACATGAGCGAAGCGAAATGGAACGGCAAGCAGCCGGATTGTAATCACCCAACACTCAAACGAGAGGAGTAGGAGCGGTAGCGACTACGACCAGGTATGACGGAGGAGTAAACACACGAGCATACGAGTGAAGCTATCACGACGAAGGAGTGCCCATGGAAGCGTAGCGACATGACATGGCTATGTGATGAGCAGAGCGAATGGGGCCAGGACGAACCAAGGTGAGTCCGGGAACGAGTCTCAACGAGTTACGCAGAGCAGCGGGTAGCACGGAGCAAGGCGGAGTGCGGGTTGAATGTAATGAGACCGCGCGGCCCCGAGGCGGGAGCGAAGCGAGCGGCGAAGGGGAGGGACCCGACTATATATGTTTGGTTATAGGGTCCCCCGCGCACCGCGCCCCCAAGTCACGCAGTAGATTGGGACTGAGTGCAACGAAGTGGGATGGAAGAATGTAATCCCGGACCAGACAATAGGCAAGTGGAGTGAAACGGAACGCAGCAGGGATAGATGGAAACGACGGGAGGGAAGTGACATGGTGGATAAGGCCGATTGGTCGGACAGACCAAGGCCCGTGAGGATCGCAGAGCTTCTACTCATGCGTCCGCTTGACCCCCGTCACACAACCAAGAGGGTGTGATGACCCACATCTGGATGGACACTTGAAAAGGTATAAGAAGCTGGCTTCGCCCACTTCTGAACGCATCGCTGTTCTCTGCTTTTCCTCCTTCAACTAGCGGTCGACTTTATATCCAACGCAAGTGTTGGTGGAGCCTGATTTAGTCACGTACACGCCAAGTGGTGTATGCCCGTCCAGTTAGATGGGGGTCGCTCTTGACATATGCAGTCAAGGCGGCAGGCAGCCGACTTTTCTTTGTTCGAAGACAAACAGAGATGGCAGAATGCTTGACAGATGAACACGGGAGAGGTGTTCCCTTGTCTCGAGGCTCAGACATGGAGTATGTGTCGAGTGGCACTGTCGAAGGCTGTCTGGCTGCCCGGGAGGGACGTGTTTGGCCGAGTGACAACTCCAAATCCTCTTGTGAACCGGGAAAGGAGAACAGAGAAGGGCATGTGATGTTGAAGAACAGCACATCAGAGACAGGTGCTGGTGCCAGTTGCGCGAGTCTTGAGGCACGCTGTGGCCGCTGCAGTCATGATGATTGTGTCGAATTCTGCCGGAGGCATCGCTGGTGTAAGCGAGTCTATGAGCTGTACGGCCGGCCGGGCTACTCCATGAGCAGGTTGGAGTTTGAGGACAAGTTCAACACTTGTCTTGGACACAAGGTTTCTGCATATGAATATGTGTTCGACAAAGACGTCCTTGGGTTCGGTGCTGAGTACCGCATTCTGCTCCGGTTGAATCAGGTTGAGACCCCACTGAGTGAGGCTGATGTGTCCCTCGTGGAGGAGTTCTTTTTACAAGAGAGTCAGGAGATAGCGTGGCTTCTTTGCCAGGAGGGCGATGATCCCTACTTCTATGTACGCTCTTTGCCCCGTTGTGCGGCCAATGTCTGTATGGAGTCTTGGATCAGCGTGGCAGGGACGGAGCCTGACGAATGGCGTCCTACTCTGTGCAGTTAGCTGATGCGGGAGCTGCTACGTGTCGATATGCGTCAGACGAGGGTTAGGGTAGGTGTCTCGTCGCCTGGGTCGAACTGCGATTGTGAGATGTCCGGTTCCCACTGTGAACGTGCAGATGAGTGAAGGCTCCATGGGAGTGCAGCCCAAAGGCGTTTACAAGCAGTAGTCGTTCATACAACAGCTACTGACCCCCGGAGGGATGGTTTAGAACATGGAAGCCACCCGCAGGGTAGCACACCGAAGCGAAGCGAAGGTCGTGTTGTACCGCAACGAGCGTAGCGAGTGAGGACCACACAGGTAGTGTGCATGGAGCGTAGCGACATGGAACGCCAAGCACTACAGACTGTAGCCCCAACCCACGAATGTGAATGGAGCAGGAGCGTGAGCG
>KQ030767.1:6961-18541 GCA_000956045.1 Hirsutella minnesotensis 3608
ATACTACTAATATTTTCTTATATATTTTTATTTAAATATAGTAAATTTAGAGATATATTAAATTTTTTTATCTAAATTATATAACTACCTATTTGCTTAGAATTACTAGGTTTAAGCGGGCTATTCCTTATTGCTAACGCGGTTCTTAGTATTTCTCTTTTACTTGCGATTGTCTCACATTTGTGTGCCTGTCTCATATTTGTGTGCCCGACTAAGTGCGAGAGCGCTTAGTCGGCCCCCACAGGGCGAGCCTACGGGTAGCTCTGCTTGTAATGATGTGCAAGGCCAACACAACACATGCATCCGTAAAATACCCTCGTTAATAATAGAATGCCAAACACTTTAATAATATCATATCCCCTCAGCAGTGCGAAGGCTGCAGCATGTCAATTGCTCCACATCACCCTTGTACCTAGTCCCTTGACAACGGGGTACATAAAGGACACACAAAAACATTTGCTACTTCGTAGCAAAACACTATATAAACCATTCTCGCGATCCTCTAATGCAGTGATCTTGTTGGACTGGACTGGACTGGATTTCGAGGTCGGATCCAGTCCAGTCCAATGCAGAGCGCTGGAGACTCCAGAACCGCCAATGCAGAGCGCTGGGGACTCCAGAACCGCCAATGCAAATCCAGTTCTCAAAGTGGATCAGTTTAAAGTGGTCGAGAATTCGTATTTTCTTGAAGTCATCGCGTATTACCACGGAGTCAGTCCTTGTTCAGTGCCATGCACCAATAACCCGGATTATCTACCACACGCCCTCCTGGGGCTGTGTAGTAGCCTTATTATCATCGAGGAACTCGTCGTTCATTTTGGTTTCGGATTCATCCCCAGCTTGGTAAGTCTCCCGCAAATCAGACTCCCCTTCTAGTTTCCCGATGTTGGTATCCTCAAAAGTATTCCGCACAGGTGGGCCGTACCAGGACCGGAGGCACTCGCTAGCTTCGATGATGTCTATCTTAAGTCTCGATCGCCGGTCGGAAAGCAGTATCTTGGCGCTGCTGAATAGCCGCTCACATTCATCCGACATTGGTGGAACAGCTAGAACGTCTAGTGCCATGCGTGCTAGATCGGGCTGCGTATGGTAGCGATCGTTCCAATACTTGATAACGTCAAAGGTTTCGTCCTCACCAAGCCGGATAACATCTGTCTCAAGGAACTGATCGAGAAGATCGATGGCAGGCAAGTCGGTTGACACGACCTCGTGACGAAGCTTCAGCCGTTTATGGCTCTTGACAGCCGCAAAAGCCTTCTCCTTCCTAATTGGAACAGACGACGCTGGAGCGGAAGAAGCGGAGACCGAAGCCATTTTTCTGGAATGCCTGCCGCGATACTCGTCTAGCCAGAGCTCTCTAACAAGCTTCGTAACATCTGGAATCCATGCCCGTTTTTGTTCGTCTGTCCAAGTCTCGTTGTACCACTGGCATTTGAGAGTCGGATTCAGCGAAATGGCGGTATAATATGCCGGTGTTTCGTCCACCTTATTGAAGTACTGCTCGGCTTTACGCCAAGAAGCTTCTGCTGAAGCGGCAAGAAATGCAAAGTCGTCGGATTCAGCAGCAGCAGCAGTAGCAGCTCCACGACCGGTCTTCCTTCGAACAGCCGCCCTGTGGAGTTCCTCGAATTTAATCTTGGCCTGCTGGATCTCATTTAGCAGCCAGTCAAGCGTCTGAAAGTGGTCTGCTAGCGTTGACTGCCTGCCTTCCGTCGATAGGGTTCCGTCATAGAATGTCTCCAGCTGATCATGAAGGTGTGCAAGCTCGTCCCACTGCTGCTCAGACAGGCGGTCTTCAGCGAGACTTTTCTGGCTCTGGCCAGCCTCATACTGGTCACAAAAGATTTGAATCCTCTCCTTGACGTTGAGAGCCCTGCCGATCGACATGAAGTACGAATTCCAGCGTGTCTGCTGGCTCTGGATAAGCTGGGCTAAATTAGGATCTGCTGTTCCCAGGGGGTGCAAAGGCAACTCACTTCTAAGCCATCGAACGTTAAAGACAAGGAAAAGTCACTCAAGAGGGCGCCAACACCGTATTGAACAGGGTGAACAGTGTTGCACGTGGCTCCACATGACCGTCGTTTCAAAGCTCCGAAACTTCTTAGCTCGGTCCGTCCCCACGCACCCAGGCTTTCCTGGCGATTCTTCGCGAGTTGACCAGAGCGGCAGGCAGTCGCCTAGGCCGACTGGGCAACCTCGGACGAACAAGGAGGTGCTCATCCATCCTTTCCGCCTTTGCTCGGACAGGGATCCCTTTGGCAGATCTCGCCAATGGCTTTTGCGTCTAGATGCGGCGTGTCTCCCGGGACTTGACTCAATGGGAAACCTTCCAACACCGCCCCCATGAACATGACTGGCCGTATAGCCTCTTTGGCAAAGCCCGAGGCGTTGAATCAGGCCTTTTGGAAGCGAGCCACTCTCCGTCATGCCTTGCCTCCGGAACGCCTGATCTATGCCCTTTGTTCAATGTCGCCGTCTCTCGTCTTAGTACAGCCCTCCGAGGCTTGACTTGCAGGGACTGTTCTTCTTCGAAGCCTGGCACCGCCCCCCTATTCTCTATATGCTCTGCCGGGCTTCCCGCACCGCCAACTATTGGGTGACACACATCTGAACTAAATCTGTCAGAGCACGGACTCTGCTTGATATATAACTTGAGCCCCGGTCAGATCGACACACTCACACACCACACCCCTTCCTACGTTCCTTCTCCGAGCATCTCGTTGTTTCTTGTTTTCTGTTGGAAGCAAAGATTGCTTTCCCAAGTCACTCACTATGATTTCCAAGTCTGTCGCTCCCTTCTTGGCCCTGGGCTCGGCCTCCCTCGCTCTCGCCCAAGACTTCATTGCAACTACTGGCGTGGTGGCGCAGAATGGATCTGCTCCCATTCGCCGTAACATCAATGAACTTGCTTCCGAAGCAGGCCCTCAATGGTATGCCGGCAAGCTCTGATATCCTGTCTCGGTCTTTCGCTTACATGGCTGTAGGGATCTGTACATCCAGTCGCTCTGGGAAATGCAAGGCGTTGATGAATCAGATCCTTTGTCCTTTTTCCAAATAGCCGGTAAGAAACTCCGTCGATATGCTGCATCCTGCTTGCTAACATCACAAAGGCATCCACGGTTGGCCCTTTGTAGAATACAACGGCACCGGACCGGGAAGGCAGAATAATGGTTGGATGGGCTACTGCCCCCATGGTGTAGGTTGCACACAGCCGCCAGCACGGAAAGATTGCTCACTCTGATATCCAGGAACCCTTTGTTAGTCCAATGGAATGTCGGTTTTCTGTTTCTACTTATACCTACCTACCGGCATTTGGTCTCGTCGCCTACCTGCTAAATTTCTACGTTTGGCGGTTACCACTGGTTGTCAAGAGCATGCTGTCTTCCAATCAATAACGCCTTGTTGTGGTGCCCTGAAACGTAAAGTGGCGTTGAGGCTTGCTTCTTTCCTAATTAGGCATGGTCCATTGGAGCTCCAGGAGCCTCCAGACCTCTCGATCCAGTCCAGTCCAAATTTTTGAAACTGCAAATCCAGTCCAGCCAAATCCAATCCATCCAAATCCAGTCCAATGCTAGTCCAGTCCAACAAGATCACTGGGATTGCCCAAGCTACTGCCACTTCGCCTACCCACAAAGGGAACTTGACAGCGCTGCCAATTGATTGTGATCAAAGGCTTTAATGTAGCGCTGTGTAGAGTGGGGTATTGCTAGTATATATATCACCATACAAATTAGCAGGCGAAAGATGTACCGTTGAGCTCGAGTTCTCTGATTGGCTCTAATCCATGCGAGTGACCTGTGCGCAGCCTTCGCACTGCTGAGGATATGCATCCTGACCATTGGAGGTGGTGTGATGAGTTGTCCTCCATGCCTCGGCATCACCTGCTCAGCCACCATACATAAAATCGCGTTCACTCTTCCACCAACAATTATCTCTTCCGACGATTTAGTCTGTCACGAAGACGATAGTTGATAGCCACGACTCTACGACACTGAATAACGTTTCTATAATACTGCATCGCCATGTCAGCTGAAGAAGTCCCAAAATTCAAGCTAGTACTTGTTGGGGATGCTGGTAGTGGAAAGGTAAGTGCAAACTTCCGTCTTCTGGATACCAGGGCTTCAGTCATCTGCGTAAATTGCTTTGACCAGGATATTTTGCTTAGTATCTTTACAGACCACCTTCGTTAGGCGCCACTTAACTGGTGAATTCGAGAAGAAGTATATTGCTACGCTTGGTGCTGAAGTACATCCTCTTGGATTCTCCACTGTAAGTAACTGCTGTTTTGACTAATAGTGAGTTGACACCAATGGCTTTTATAGAACCGCGGTAATATTATCTTCGATGTGTGGGATACTGCTGGTCAGGAGAGCTTTGGTCAGCTACGCGATGGTTACTATACCAATGGCCAGTGCGGTATCATTATGTTTGATGTCACCGCTCGTATTACCTATACAAACGTTCCCAACTGGCATCGTATGACATACGTTTCTCCTGAAATGCAAATACCTCTGTTTGATAAGCCTATCTAACGATGTAATAGGCGATTTGGTCCGTGTCTGCGAGAATATTCCCGTCGTCCTCTGCGGTAATAAAGTTGACGTTCGGGAGCGCAAGGTTAAGGCCAGGTCTATCACTTTCCATCGCAAGAAGAACCTCCAATACTACGACATGAGCGCTAAATCAAACTACAATTTTGAGAAGCCATTCTTATGGTTGGCCAGGAAGATTACCGGTGCACCTGATCTTGTTAGTTTTACCTAACGTACTTTACCGAAGCCTCCTACTTACTCTACATATAGGAATTTGTAGCTGCGCCTGCCTTAGCTCCTCCGGAGGTACACCTTGATGCCGCGACGATCGCGCAGCATGAAGCAGATTTAGCAGCAGCTGAACAAGCACCTTTGCCTGATGAAGATGATGCTGATTTGTAAATAATGTGGCTCGCTGCGCTAAATCGAAAGTTGTAAAGAGACGAGACTTGACAGAACTTTGTTTTTGTTGAGAAGAAGGTCCGGTCTTGGCTGTGAAGCCCGCAGCTTGCTTGATGAGTTGATGACCAATAGGTCCGAAGGCTGTGGGAAGTCGAGATCGATCTGGAGAGTAGGCTCGGCGGAGATGTGACGGTTCAGGTGCACGAGCAAGGTCGAATGCGACTTGGACAAAGTGATTGTTCACAAGGAGAGAAGGAGATTCCTAAGGAAAACTCCGACTTAAGCTATTTACTGTTACGGTATCCACCTCCACATACCATTATGTATATATACTGCTTCCTCCTTCCTGTAGTTCCTCTTCTTCTTCCTCTCTTCCTTAAGAAGTCGATAATTAACTATTCTTCCAAGTCCCTTCTGGTTGTCCATATCGGCCTTGATCGTAACAACACCTTCCTCATACTCGTAAAGGTTCTTCATAGATTCATGACGTATTGTCATGGTTTTTGTCGAATAGTCCAGGTTATGCTTCAGGAAGCATCGGAGCTAGTGAAACTTTACACGTAACACAAAACTCTGTCCTAAGATTTGGAAAACCACTGCCTAAGACAATAGAAATCAACACCCTGCATAACTCCGACAAACCTCTCATAGGTCTCTCGAGTTCGCACGTCTTTAAAGTCAGAATCCCGTTCCCTCTCAGATCTCCCTTGTCACATAGAGCACAGAGTCCTGTATAGGATGGTAACGAGGCTTCCATGTGAGATGAACCCAAAGCAGCTACATGACTCGTCCTTATCCCCTTGAAGGTCTCTGTCTCCCATACACGCAGCTATAAGAGTAGTAGGTTGCTTAATCTAGAATTGAGAACACAAGAACGTTCAGTCCTACGAGTCTCCACCTATCTTTGCCTCCGTTGTGTGTGATATCCCTTAACACCTGCCTCCGGTCTGAGCGATGATTACCCTACCACCCTCGATCATGATAGTTCTGGAATGTCTGCAAAGCAAAATCTTCCCCCGAGGGCTTGCTCCCCACCTTTCCATTCAATACGGCCAGACGCCGAAGCTCCCGCAAGGATTTTATCAGGCACGCACCCAATTCCCGGCAGATCATCCGCTTGCGAACAGTCTTCGGGATATCAATCACTGACCCTCCTGAAGGTTCAATTCTTGATCTCTTCAACAGACGGGAGATGAGAGACTGCTCTTGATGCGCACCATTACGATAGTTGGCGCAACGAGAGAAAACGATCTCTTCAGCAGTAGTATCACAATCCAGCCAGCAGTCATCTTCAATAGCAGAACCATTAAGTCCAGCTTCAGAACTGACGCGGTAGGAGCTCCTGTTATTCTTCAAGACTTTGTGAGATGCCATCTTGTCCTTCTATAGCAAAAGGGCTTATGGTGTGGTCTCGGTTGTTGAGTGGTTGTCGGGGCCGATGGCGCTCAGGAGGAAAGCTGTGGAATGAAGCAAAAGATTCCAAGGATCAGAAAAAAGACCAGCTGAGATAAAGAGAACACTCTCTGACATATGATAATCGATTCATGCGAGGGCAATGAGGAAGGCTTATCACGACTAACCAATTTATTTGCTCATTCCTTGTCAGCTCCGATGCATCTGGATTAAGAGCGAATTGAAGCTCTGGGGGTGGACACACTTGCCCGCGGGAGGAGGGTGAAGGGTACACCCTTGACCTGGTTTCCTACCCTGGATTTGTAGATATACTCGAAAGCAACGATAATTGATGGAGGTAACCCAAGCCTCGTTGCTGTCATCTTTTCTTGCAAGTGCTTCCCATCCTGGATCCTTTCAAGCACCTCGGTGCATATACGCCAGGGTGTTTCAATATTAAGGGGGTGAATGTGACGCAAGGCAAATATTTCGGTTCGCAGACGTTTCTGGTATTTTAATCGAGGACGAACCGCAGGCAGTCCTTCATTTACAAAGCACTGCAACTGCAAGTGAGTGAACTACCTCTGGCAGTATTTCTTGTCAGGAACTTTTTTGCTCCTTGAAAGTCATACTTTCTGCAGCCACGCTGTTTCTCCACGGATTCTCGACTTGGAATAGAGCAACGCAACATCTTGCTCGTATCAATCTGCCCTCCATCTTAATCTCTCCGCCAGAGAGCTTTGGTATCGTCACAGTCCCTTCGTTCCCACTGCGGACCCAGGCAAACCTGAACCTATGTGCCGGTTGGAGAAGTGCTAACGCAGGTATCGTACTGTACAAGAACCAGGCTGTAGGCTTTACCAGTGATGCCGAGACACCTAGAACTGGATGGCCTGGTGATTGTGAACCAGACGCATTGGCAAATTGAGGAGCAGAGGATGTGCTGTTTCACCCACAATACTCTGTCCAAGTGTGAGAGGCTGGTCTGGAGTTTCTTCAACAAGCAGATGCCTTGGTATTGTCTATCTAAAGCTAAGGGGAAAGAAACAGAAGCTCGAGGCCACGCCTCGAGCCGGGACCTTTATCCTAACGGACCCGGTAAAACCGGGTCCACTATATCGGGTCCAGCCCGTGACATTCCCCCCCCTTCAGCAACCTTCCCCGTCCGAACCGGAGTCGGACGAGTACTCGTAGACATGTCCTGTGCGTCTCGCCATATTCCCTACATTTGGTGCCTTCACCAAAGCCAACTGATCATTGAACCGCACCCTTGAAACTCCTGGAGGTGGTGATCGGGACGATCCTCGGGTTCGTGTGGGCTGCATCTTGCACTCCTGAATCCAGTGAGAGGACGAGCCGCACCGGACACATTTTCCTTCGTCGCGCCACCTTTGTCGTTGCGTAGCAGAGATCGCTGGCGCAACCCTTGCGTTCGTAGTCTTCGTCTGTTCCCAATCCATGGCATTGCTTCCCTGGTGGTAAAACCTGACGCCATCCTGGTCACCGAGGGCAAGAAGAACCCGAACAAACTCATTATAGGTTGTTGGGAGATTGAGCTGAGCGGTCAATCGTTGTTTTAACTCCTTATTGAGACCCCCTACCAGCGTCGTGATCTTTGCGTCGTCTGGCCATGAGTCGGCCCCAGCCTCGAAAAGCGTTCTCTCGAACCTTGGCAGATAGTCTGGGAGTGGTCTAGCTCCTTGCGTCATCTCTCTGAGCCGCTGTCCTGCCTTTTTAGACTTGTTGGGATCGTCGAAAATCCGTTCAAGATGGTCGAGTAGAAGCGTTGGACTCCATTGACCTTGCTTCTCTGCACGTTGTACGAATGCTAAAACCGTGGATTGGATGTTCCTGTCGAGGGAGCTATAGACATAGTAGAACTGCGCGTTCTCGTCTCCAATAGCTTGTCCGTCAACTCGTAGCTTGGCCCTCATGGCCAACGCCCATGCATCCCAATCTTTGGCTCGGCCGCTGAATCGGTCGGGTTCCGGGAGTACCTGACGAGGTCGGTGCGCTCGATGATTGATCGCTCCCCGTAACTCCTCGATCTGTGCCTGCATCGTTTCGATCGTGCTCATCAACTGCGCCTCGCGTTGCGTGGGTGTCGCAGCCCATTGTGCTCCTTGCGTTGCCATTGAAGAAAAATTTTGCTCGTGTGGAGCCTTCGTGCCTTGTGCGTTGACTTCTGAATGGGTTGAAAGTCGCTCGGTGTAGAGCTATTCTGCCTTGTGTTCTGAATGCGTTGGTTGAGCTTTAGATATGTGAGAGGCTGGTCTGGAGTTTCTTCAACAAGCAGATGCCTTGGTATTGTCTATCTAAAGCTAAGGGGAAAGAAACAGAAGCTCGAGGCCACGCCTCGAGCCGGGACCTTTATCCTAACGGACCCGGTAAAACCGGGTCCACTATATCGGGTCCAGCCCGTGACATTCCCCCCCCTTCAGCAACCTTCCCCGTCCGAACCGGAGTCGGACGAGTACTCGTAGACATGTCCTGTGCGTCTCGCCATATTCCCTACATTTGGTGCCTTCACCAAAGCCAACTGATCATTGAACCGCACCCTTGAAACTCCTGGAGGTGGTGATCGGGACGATCCTCGGGTCCACGCACCGTCAAGCATCACCAAGGCGACTACATTCGCGACCAACTCGTCAGTGCTGTACAGACGCGCCGCTCGAAAACCACACCCATCGACGATTCTCAAGCCCCACCCAGAGGCGCCAAACTCTTCTTCGACTCCGCGCTTCAGTTGCTCTGGGACCGCGGCATGATCGAAGACGAGGAGTACCGCAACATACACGCCTCTGTTGTCCAAGGCAACGCCACCTTCCCTTCGGAATACAACCTTTCTGTCCAAATACCCGACTGCGAAATCGACGACCGCGGAGCATTGCTCCGGCGCGGCGCTTTATGGGTGCCCAATTGGGAGCCGCTTCGGACGGCACTGATACAACAGACACACGACTCTCACATTACGGGTCACCCTGGGCGCGACGTTACGCTCAGCATTCTTCAACGGAGCTACTTTTGGCCCCAGCAATACCTTATGGTTCGCCAATTCGTACGGAACTGCAATGTTTGCTCACGGTCAAAATCGTGGCGCCACAGCCCACAGGGTCTCCTACGACCTCTGCCTATTCCGGACAGGTTTCACAGCGAATTGTCTGTCGACTTCATGGTTGACCTGCCAGCTAACGGCAAAGACCCCCGATTTCTGATGGTAATTTGTGATCGGTTGCTCGGCTCTTGTACACTGGAAGCTATGGATTCGATGGAAGCCGAGGCTTGTGCCGAGCGCTTTGTTCAGTGCCACTACAGATTCCACGGCTTTCCAAAGACAATGACATCTGACAGAGGCAGCAACTGGGTTAGCAAATTCTGGCAACGGCTTTGTGAACTCGTGCGCACTGAGCAACGTCTTTCCACGGCCTACCACCCTCAGACGGATGGCGCTACCGAACGGATGAATCAAGAGGTCCTTGTTTACTTACGAATCTTCGTCGCCTACGCCCAAACCGACTGGGCACGCCTTCTGCCAATGGCCATGCTCGCAATCAACAACCGCGATTCCTCCGTCACGGGTTACAGCCCCTTTTTCCTCACTCACGGGTATCACGCCGAGCCTATCCAGCAAACCCAAATTTTATCTCGTTCCAAAACCGACCCCAAGGCCGGTGCCGACCACTTCATCGCCCGCCTACGGGAGGGTCAAGAATTAGCCCAAGCAGCGAAGGCGACGGCACAACAAATTATGGAACACCAGGCAAATAAAGGGCGCCGGCCAAGTCAAAAGTTCGTTGTCGGGGAGCGTGTCTGGCTGAATTTGAAGAACGTTACTACCCCCCAGCTCAAAAAGAAACTTTCGTGGACACAAGCCAAGTACAAGGTTACCAAAGTCATCGCCCCTGACGTCTATCAGACCGCCTGTGGTGCTACTCGTGCAGGTGTGGCCTCAACTTGACAAGTGGAAGGAGGTTCACAGTAGCTCTCTCTCGGACTTCGGGGTGGAGCAGAACATGGCCGCAGGTGCTTTCCTGGAGCTCATGGAGTGGCTTCGGGAGGTGCTCTTACAAGACGCTGTCTTCCTTCGCGAATCTTACCCCGATCATCCACTCTTCCAAGATCCGGTCTTTTCTTGCCCCGAGTTTGCAGCGTTTGCCAGCAAAGTCCGGGGCACATGCACGCGGGCACATGAAGACAGTCATTCCACGGCAATACAGAAGGCAATGCCTGTGGTGGCCGAGAAGCTTCGCACAGTTATGGTGAGGAAGTGCTAACCGTCCGCCGACCCCAGACGTTGCTAGAGTCTGCCGACCGCAAACATCATGATGATCCATCTCCCGGCCGCCCAATATACGACGGCGATCGCGAGCGTGCCTTCCCGCCCTCGCTGGGCCTGAAGATTCAGATTTCAGAATGTGCGATCGACGCAGGCAAAAGGCTGACATTCAGAGACCGTATTTGGGTGCCGGGTGGATCCGGAGAGAAGGGTAACCAGGAGGAAGCTGAGAAAGACCAGTTGAGAACGCGCATTGTGCAGCAGTCGCATGACTCTGTTGCGACCGGTCATCCCGGCAGGGAAGGTACGCTGGCTATTGTGGCTCGGCGATTCTACTGGCCTGGACAGTCCCAGCTGGTTCGCCGGTTCGTAGCCAATTGCGACACCTGCGGCAGAGCACACATCTGGCGCCAGTCGAAAAGAGGATTTCTCAAGCCTCTGCCGATTCCAGATCGACCCCGAAGCCATTTGTCCATGGACTTCATCACAGATCTACCGCCTACTGGACCGAGCAAGGCCAGGTACCTGTGGGTGATTGTGGACAGACTGACAAAGGCTGTGACCCTCGAGGTGATGGACAACATGGAAGCTGAGCCGTGTGCAAAACGTTTTCTCCAGTGTCATTACCGATTTCACGGAATGCCACGATCCATCGTCAGCGACAACAATCGTCAACTTCTACCGCCAACCGCACTATGACGTCTCCTTGGACGTACTGCTGCGGTGGTCGGCACCAGAAAGGACCCTTGTGGCTGGTGACTTCAATGCTAAGCATTACTCCTGGCAAACGGGACGACTGGAGGGCGGTGGAGAGGACATCGCCACCTGGGCGGCCGAAAACGGACTGAATCTCTTGAATACGGCGGACGAGCCGACAAACCCTCATGGCAACACAATCGACTTGGCTTTCTCCAACATCGCTTTGGCGTCTGCGGTTGTGGAAGACCATCTCGCCACGAGCTCGGACCACTTCACTCT
>KQ030768.1:0-26819 GCA_000956045.1 Hirsutella minnesotensis 3608
CGGTGGTGCGAGCTCGCGAGTTCCAAATAAAGGTGGGGCGTGGCACGGGTATAGGGACCTCCCTCCGGGCGAAATAAATCCTACTCTACTCTACCCTCTCGGGACTGCCTCCATGGCGTAGTGGTGACACGTCTGGAGCCTCTGCATCGCAGAGGGGTCGGTTCGAAGCCGGCTGGAGGCACCCCTGGTGAAACAGGGCACACCCGGGTTCCCGCTCGTCAACAGGGACAGCGCCATGAGGGAACATCAGTTCAACGTCAAGTTCATTGGGAGAACCGAAAAACAAAGTCTATTGCAACAGAAGAATTCGTCAAGTACAATCGGCGTACCAACCACCATCAATAACTAACACAACCAGCTTCAACTTCGACACATCGCGCTTCAGTTGCTGAGGATAGGGTGCTGAACACTTGGAGAAATCGACCTTCAAGCAGATCTGTCATGGAGCGAACAGTGGGGTGGTTTGCGCAGCGTAAGGGATTTCCTGGTGATGCGCCGGATCGGATGATTCGCCGGATTTTGGCCCCCTTGCATTCCAGCGAACAATTCAGCAAAACTCCGCCTTAGTCGTCTTGGATAACTTCTAATTGAAGCAGGTACGGCATATATGCCTAGATATGCCATTCAGTCTATTTCGCAGTCATCAAGCCACCGTGGTCGCCGCCTATTGCGCCCTGACCGCCCAAGTCCCCGAATTGCAACCACCATCTCTCGATCGCTCTCGACAGCCAAAGATGGCTTTTGGGGAATGGAAAAAGTGGTCGAGACCGACTCTGGACCTTTGCATAGGCTATCCATGGGCGATCTCAAGAATTCCGGCGCTGCCGGTGGCTCTGGCAGAGCCGAAATGGCGACGATAATCTCGTCTCGAACACCCGGACTCTTCTCGAGAGTATGTGGTGCCACACGGGGGACAAATTCCATCTCCGACATTGTTTTCCGGTTGCTACGCTGCAGCTCTTTCCGTATCTGCCGATTTTTCTCCCTCTCTTGCCGCTTGGCTTCCTTTGCCTGCCGTCTTTGGTCCGTTTCTGCCTCTCGCTGCCTTCTCCTCTCCAAGGTGAGAGCTTTGACCTCTGCAGCCCTTTTCTGTCTTTCAAACTTTTGTCTTTCCTTCTCTAATGTCTCCTCTTGCTTTTGAGTCTCCATCGCTGCTTTCCGTAGGCGTGCTTGGGCCACTTTCGCGGGACTGAACACCTGAGCCGAGTTAGGATCTACACGGTCGAAAAGGTAATCTTTCAGAGCTTTACCGCGCATTCTGCGCTGTTTTTCGTGGAAGATGGTCTCGCGGAGTCCCTGATTCTCATATCGAAGCAATTCATTTTGAGATTGGAGGCTTTCGAGAGTGCTTCTGAGCTTCCGACTGTCTCGTTCGGCGTTTTTGAAGGATTTATCGACTACTTTGTCGACAAGTCGGCGCAAATCCCGAGCAGTGGGTTGCTCAAGGGCAAGCGAGTCTGCAGAACTGCTGCCAGACTCAGATTCATCTTCTCTTTTCTCCGTGATCTGCGACAAAACGACTTCGGGGTCAAATGGGAGCAATCCGGTCCGTTTCCACCCACTTGCGATGTTCTCCGCTGAGAACGACGACCCGAATGCGTCCCAAAATAGCGACCAGAACTCCCTCTTGGACAGTCCAATGAGTCCCTGTGTCTTTGCAGTCCATCGGATGAGCTGGTTGGTATACGCGGTCGAAAGAGGGCCAAAAAGGGACACATCAAGCGGCTGCAGCCTGTGCGTGGAATGGGGCGGAAACACGGCAACAATTATCCGATGCTGGTCGCACCACTCCAGGAAGTCCATATTAACATGACCCGAGTGTCCATCGGTGATCAGAAGGCGGTAATCACGGCCGTTTCGCGCCTTTTCTTTCGTGAACCGGTCGAAAACACCAATGAGCCACTCCTTTCCAAGTTCATGGCTCGTCCAACCCGATTCTGAAGTTGTGAAAAATGCTGATTGGTGCTCGGGGTCAAAGTCCGTCAACCAAGAGTCCTGGACTTGTCCTGGCTTGCCTTGGTAGATTAGAAACGGGGGTAGCGCGGTCAGGTCTTGACAGACGCATGCCAGGAACGTGATCCATGATCTGTTGCCATCCTGAGCAGCACCGATCAATTTCCCTTGCTTCTTGGCACGAACAGAGAATACTCTCTTGGTACGATTGATGACGCCGAGTAGAAAGCCCTTTTCATCCACATTATACGTGTTGCAAGGCAGAATGTTGTATTTCTCGATTTTCCCGCGAATCTTGTTCAATCAGCGGTGAAGGAATGGACTTGGGCGTCTACTTACGAGTTCATAGTAAGCTTTGTACCGCGAGGGATTGTCCGCCCTCTTTCTTGCGATATCAAAACCGTCGAACCAAGTGCAACCGAGCTCATTGCTGTTGCGTCGAACGAAGCTATACGGCCAGTCCTTTCCGACCTCGATTTTGGCGATATCCTGGGCGAAACTTTTGATCATCGGCAGCGTAGGCGGAATCCCACGTGACGAAAGCTTACGAATATACGCAACAAGCGACACATCCGCTGGCAGCCTTGAGAAATTGTGCAACCAGGAGGTTCATGTCTCCGATGCAGAAGATCGTCACAGCGGAGCAAACAGTGCAGACGGACCGAATAGAAGTCATACACGAGTATGCGTTGCCACCATGGACACCCCGTATCCAAGTGATGTTGGAGGGCGACACAGCGAAGGCCGTCAAGGCAGCAAATGATGCCAAAGGGATTGTGATAGCGACATCTGGCTCGCAAAGGGACGGCATGGTGGGAATCGTCAATAATTAGAGCGTCTAGGGCCCTATAGGAAGTTATCCTCCGGGCGTAATAAACCCATGCCATGCCTCTCGGGACTGCAGATGAGCAGAACCCGTACACGGCGGAACTGGCAGCGATAGCGATGGCGCTGATGTGTACGCCAGCCGGCCTGCCTTGTCGAGAGGTGACGGTCGTGGCAAGCAGTCGCTCAGCCCTGGAAGTGATCAGGCGTCCTCGTAGGCAATCCGGCCAATGCACCATTCGCCAAATTTACGACCACGTCAATCGACTGGTCAGGCGAGGCTGGTCTGTGAAACTCATCTGGGCACCAGCCAAGCAAGCACGGTTCACATGGGCATCGGTCGCCAAGACGGCAGCGAAGAAAGCAACCCAGGCAGGAGCGGTGGCAGAAAAGCCGTCGTACCGAGCAAGATCCACTACGCTCCGTCTGGCACTCGCTCGACGACAGTGTGAACAACTTCCGGAAAATGTGGGAAAGCACTCAAAACGCATCGACAAGGCATTGCCAGGGAAGCACACCCGCACACTTTACGATTCTCTGACAAGAAAAGAAGCCGACATTCTCGTCCAGCTTCGCACCGGCATGTCGCGACTGAACGGGTACCTGCATACGATAGGAGCCACAGGTTCGGATTTGTGTGATTGTGACCAGGCAGCAGAAACAGTCGATCACTTTCTCTTTCGATGCACAAAGTGGATTGCGCAGCGGGGTGTCCTATTCGAATGCGCGAGGGCCAAGATTGGGAATTTGTCTTTCTTCTTGGGAGGAAAAGCTGCATCGGATGGCGACAAATGGAAGCCAAACATGCAGGCGGTTCGTGCGGCGATCAAATTTGCGATTGAGACGGAACGGCTCGACAGAACACAGCAACCATCAGAAGACAACTGAGCTCTAACAAGCAACTGCACTAACACATCTCAGCTTCGGAACTGGCAGACCGCGCTTCAGCTGCTGCGAATAGGATGCTGAACACTTGGAGAATTCGGCCTTCAAGCAGGCCTGTCATGGGACCAGTGATAACGAGGCTGACCAGCAAACGATGAGACGACAATCTGTGGGGCTTGGGGAGTCAAGTAACAAACGTGCTGGACTGTACTCTAGACTGTGTAAAGGCCTTATAGGGACCTCCCTCCAGGCGAAATAAATCTCGTCGTCGTCGTCGTCTCGTTGCACTAGTAAAGAATCGCCTCTAAAGTTCGTGGAGTTATCGCTGGCGAAGATGCGAGGCTGTTGGAATACTAACCTGCTGAATAACCCGTGCATCGGTAGCGATACCATCACGGTTCGCGCACGAATCCCACGTGACACCCTACCCCGCGATCAGGGCACGCAGCTGGCTGCAAGCCCTACTTACGGGTGCACACATTCCGTCTCTTGTGAATAGCTTCCTCTTTCCTAGTTAGTTACAATTGAAGTCATGACAGGTTATCCATTACCCGAAGTGACTGTGACTCAGCCTACAGCTTGTGCGCATGCGTATCTGTAGGCACATAGGTGCCTACCATCAGAGGCGGTATTTTACACCAAATTTACTATGGGTAGCCGTTCGCAGACTTATGGGCCCCCATTGTACTATCCGAGATCTAAGTCAGAATTTGGAAGACATCAAGCAGCAGATGAGCGACAAGCTGAAGCGAGTCCAAAAGCAACTCAAAGCCATCGTCGTGAGCGCAGTGGCTACCCCGCCGAGCACTTTCGCTGACGTCGCGCGTTCATCACCGTCGCCACAACGGAGCACTGTCCAAACGCTCTCGTCCGGGAGCACCACGGTTTCAACCTCTGTGAACGAGCTTTATTGCATGATCGACACATCGCGAGGAGAAGAACGGGACAGAGGCCGAGCACAGGTAGGCGCGATCCGGCAAGCTATCGAAAGTAAGATGAGGGCAAAAGAAGGCCAGGCAACCTGGAGGTGCGCGGCAGTTGTGAGGAATGCCCGGAACGCAGAGCGAGTGAAGATCATTTGCAGGGATGAAATCGAGTTGCAACGAGTCAAGGAAGCTGCGCAGAAGACGGCAGTAACTGGAGCACGAGTCATGAGGGATCAACTTTACCCAGTCAAGGTTGACAATGCCAATCGTACCGCAGCGTTCCGTACGGTCGCAGTGGCTGTGGCCGAGGCCGAAGCCAGTATTCAAACGGTAGAGGAACGATACAGACAAGCGACAAGAAGACTCTGTATCAATCTTCGAACGCTCCCGATGACACATCCGCTGGCGGCTCTGAGAAACAGAACAAGCCGGTGGTTCATATCGCCAATGCAGAAGATCGTCTCGGCGGTGTCAAGAGATCACACTGATCGAATGGAGGTCGTCCACGAATACGGATTGCCGCCACGGACCAGCCGCATGCCAGTGGTGGTCGAGGACGACTTGGCGAAGGCCGTCAAGGCGGCAAACGATGTCAAGGGAATCATCATAGCAACGTCTAGCTCGCAGAAAGGCGGCATGGTGGGAATGGGAGGCATCGTTTGTGACGGGGGTTGCAACCGTCCAGGCGAGGTTCTTGCCAGCTACTCTGTTGCCCTGGGCCTCCAGATGAGCAGAATCCGTACACAGCGGAACTGGCAGCAATAGCGATGGCGCTGATGTGCACGCCGGCCGGCCTACCCTCTCGAGACGTGACGGTTGTGACGAGCAACCGCTCAGCCTTGGAAGTTATCAGGCGGCCTCGGAAGCAATCTGGCCAATGCATTATTCGCCAGATATACGACCACACTAATCGTCTCCTTAGGCGTGGCAGTTCGGTGAAACTCTTGTGGGTACCCGCCAGACACGTAGGAGTTGCATTGGGACCAATTGCCAAGGCAGCAGCGCAAAGGGCAACCAAGGCAGGATCCGTGGCAGAAAAGCCATCGTATCAAGCGAGGTCCACAGCGCTTCGTCTGGCGCTCGTCCAACAGCAGCAGTGTGGGCAGCTTCCGGATGGAGTCGGAAAGTACTCGAAGCGCATCGACAAGGCGTTGCCAGGGAAGCACACCCGTGTACTTTACGATTCGCTGAAGAGAAAAGAGTCGGACGTTCTTGCCCAGCTTCGCACCGGCATGACGCGACTGAACAGTTATCTTCACACGATAGGAGCAACAGAGTCGGACTTGTGTGAATGTGGCCAGGCAGCAGAAACGACTGAGCACTCTCTCTTTCAATGCAAAAAGTGGACCGTGCAACGAAAAATCTTGTTCGAATGCTCGAGAGCTAAGATCTGGAATTTATCGTTCTTTTTGGGAGGAAAGGCCACATCGGACGGCGATAAATGGAAACCAGACATGAAGGCCGTAGGTGCGGCAATTAAATTTGCGATTGAGACAAAAAGGCTCGACAGAGACCAGCGGCCAACGGCAAACTAATAACCTCTCGCGTGCGACTCTTCTAACATGATACAGCTTCGAGTCTGGCACACCGCGCTTCAGCTGCCGCAAATGGGATGCTGAACACTTGGAGAATTCGGCCTTCAAGCAGGCCTGTTATGGAACAAATGGCGACGAGGCTGGCCAGCAAGCGATAAGAAAACGATCCGTGGGGCTTGAGGAGTCAGGTACCAAACGTACTGAAACGTAAATTAGAGTGTGTAAAGGCCCTATAGGGACCTCCGGGCGAAATAAATCTATGCTATGCCTCCTTGCATCCCAGCAAAGAATTAAGGAAACCTTCACCAATCGCCTGGAAGATGGGCAAAAGCGCTGCAAAGCGCGGAAAGGTGTGTTTTATACTGGGGAGGTGCGCCAATAGGCATTGCTGACACGGGTCACGTAACCTTCTAGAGGCAGTTCATTCTTACCAACCATACACATTCGGGAAGCCTTGGTGCTAAAAATCAATCCATTCTGTCACACAACGAGGTGCACGAGGGACATGGATGACTGAGCGGCGATCGGGCAGAAGATCCCCTGTGAAACGGGCAACGAAAGACTCTTGATTTCTATCTAATGAACGAGTTCTTTCACTCTTATATACAGGATAGAGAGACTAAGCGCTGCTGCTGCCTGCAGGCAGCAGCTCGACTAGTCGTGACTGCCTACGGAGGTTGGGCACTAAAGTATTCAGACCAGCTTAGGTCACTCGGATTACATAACACCGTGCAGCACAATACAGTATTGTATCCACATGCCCTGCCTAATTAGGCAATTCGTCCTCTTTAACGTCTTGCCGTCAGTTGGTCACTTGGGGTTTATGACGTTATCCCTATTGCCAACCTTCCTCAACGCCTTCTTCCACAGCTTCTATAAGAGCTTCCAGGCCAGGCAGAATCGGATTCGATTGGCTCAAAAGAAACTCAATCTCATCATATAGCTCTTCCCTTTGCTGGTTGGTTAGATCAGGCGGATCGCTGCCTTCTTCATATAGATTATTTCCATATAAATAGAGCACCCATTGGATGTTGCCGGGTATTCTTTCCACAAGCCGTTGTAGCTTCTCTTGCGGGAACAATGCCCAAGCTTTCTTCCACGTATTAATAAGCGTTGCCCTTGACGTAATCTTCTTCTTTGATGTGATGCATTTGAGCATGAACCATGCAAGCTCAATTGGTGATAGGTCCGGCGAATTAGGTGGCCAATTGACCGTTTTAAACCCCTTTTGATGCCAAAGCTCTCTATTGCGCCGTTGTGCATGTGAAGCCGTCCCTCCATACAAATTACTAGGGAAAGAGCTTTTCAAGCTGTAGAGTGAAGAAACGGTGCGAAAACCGGGGAAAACTGATTTGCACGGTGTTATGTAATCCGAGTGACCTAAGCTGGTCTGAATACTTTAGTGCCCAACCTCCGTACCTGTAACGGGCTGAGCCCGCAGGGGTCTCGGCCCCACTCTCGACCAAGACCCACACGAGCTCTTGAGCTCCGCTCAAGGACGCGCCCCTTTTTAGACTTCTCTCTTTTCTTTCCTTTCTCTCCAGCTTTAGGATACTCGTCGCAGTCGCTCAGCTAGTTGTCAACACACTCAGCTGAGACCGTTACACTACCAGCCAGTAGGCAGCACCGTGAATGAGCGTCTTGATCTTGACACATTCCCTTCTAGTTATTCGAAATTTTGACTCTGCTCACAGCTTGATAACGACTTGATGCGAGGTACCTCTCTCTTTCTCATCACCGAAGACGTTGATATCCCAGCTCGGAGTGTCTATATCAGCAAAGTCAATATCATAATCTACCTCGCTCATGACTACAAAACGTTAAATGATATGGTATTGGACTTACATGCCACGGGAATATTGAAACGCTGGGGTTTCTCACCCAGCTTGTTGACAGCCTGGATTGCTTCGTCGTCGAGTTCGATCTCTTGGAAGTTCTCTTGGATACGGGCCGGATTTACAGATTTGGGGATAACGGCATGTCCGCCGTGCCTGAACCAGGCCAAGATGACCTGGGCGGGTGTGACAGTCTTACCCTGAACCTTGGACAGGCGCTGGGCGATTGCTTTAACCTCTGGAGTGCTGACGAGCAAGGGAACGCCGAAACTATTGTTGCCGAAGGGGGAATAGGCCGTGATAATGATGTTATTCTTCCGGCAGTACTCATCGAGGGGCGCGTTGGGGATTCGAGGATGGTGCTCAACCTGGTTGACAGCAGGCACAACGCCCGAGTCACTGATGATACCCTCTAGCTATTGGGAGATATTTTAATATAAAAAGCAATGCGACTATGGGAATGCGATATAAGAGATTCGCGGACTTACATGCTCGATAGAGAAATTGCAGACGCCAACGGATCGAACCTTGCTCTTGGGAAGCTCGGTCATAGCCGCGAAGAACGTAGATACGTAACTACGTTAGCGCTCGCTAGTACATATTGGAGGTCTCGCAGGATTTGATATAATTCTTACCTTTCCACGTCTGGCAGATGGAGACGGTCTGGTCGAGCGCGGGCTGGCGAGTACCCTCCTTTTGAGGAAAGAGATTGTCGCCAGCGGCGAAAGCAATAGGCCAATGCATGAGATAGAGCTGCGGGGTGCTTTGCGTCAGCCTAGTTTCATTTCCCGTTGGCTACCAAAATTGTCTCCTAGGGGTTCCGCTTGCGGTACGCACGTCGAGATAGTCGAGCTCGAGCTCCGCGAGTGTGTCGTCGAGGGCGGGCTCAACATCCTCCGGGCGGTGCTTGTTGTTCCAGAGCTTGGAGGTGATGAAGATGTCCTCACGCTTAAGGCCGGGGACGTCGGCTAGAGCTTTCTTGACACCATGGGCAATCTCGCGCTGGTTTAGGTAAATCTTGGCCAGGTCAAGGTGGCGGTAACCGACTTTCAGAGCTTCATAGACACCCTTTTCTACCTCACCGGGAGCGGCCTGCCAGGTCCCACAGCCCAAGGCAGGCATCTTGTGGCCTGTGTTGAGGATCAAAGTCTTCCCAGACGACATTTTGGTGACAATATCGGAACGTCATTCGGCAGGAAGTGGTGTTGGAATTACGTGGAGGAATGGAATGTAGGTTCAATGGCCTCAGATCTGATTAGGGCGTTGCGCCCTTGATATACACGTTGTTAGCTAGCTATTGTATATAAGAGGTAAGGTATAATTTCGCAACGATGGCATGCCTCGCTACTCTCGTAAGGTTTTCTATGGGGCTCCGATAGCATGCAGTCTCCCCGTATGTACGTATAAAAGAGAGCTAGTCTCCACTTCTTCTAGGTAGAAAATAAAGCAGTTCTCTATATCAGGTCTAGGCCCGGTCGCTAAATACCCATTTATCCACAGTTTGCAAGACGTTTTCTACAACTGCCCCACAGCTCTCGATGTCTTGGGGGTGTTCACACGCACTAGTTGCACTATTAGGGGCCTTGATCTCATCCGTGCTGCAGAATGCCGAGCAATTCTTGGCCGCATTTAAGAGGAGGCCAACTTCTGCGCCGGCGCGACGCAGATCCATACCCACAGCCCTGTTCCTAGTGGCCTTGGCGACCGAGTTAGATCTAATAGCTAAGGAAAACCCTACTTCGTAATAGAGGACCAGTGGATGATGCCAAAGTCTAAATTATACCGACATGCGCTCACGGACATGAGCTATCCGCGCAACCAACAAAGTCCGGTCCGAAGAGTGGCAGCCATATCTCCGGATTGCACGGCCTTTGATGATTAAACGGGTCCTTCTTCTCTGCCGGCTTTGCCGCCTCGAGTCCTGACACTGAGCCCATTTCCCGACTGGAGCTTCATCATGCTCGACAGCACAACTCAAGAGTGCTCACGATGACCCAATCCCTCGATATCGAGCGCCAAGGCGATGGCTCGCCAAGCGCCGGATCCAGCAGAATCCCGTTCTGGCGTATGGTGGTGGATCAGGCCGCCATCACGCCGGAGGTGACTAACTATAGGTACGCCGGGTCGGGCACGGCCGAGGATCCGTTCCTCGTAGAATGGATCCCAGACGACCCCAGGAATCCGATATTCTTCAGCAACCCAGTCAAGTGGTTCATCACCATTATGGTCGGCATTATCACGCTGGCCGTGGCTCTCGTCTCGTCAGCCTACTCGGGCGGCATCGCGCAGATCATCCAGCAGTTTCATATAGACCGTGAAGTGGCAACGCTAGGCGTTTCCCTCTTTGTCCTCGGCTTCGCCGTCGGGCCCCTGGTGTGGGCGCCCCTGAGCGAACTGTTCGGCCGCCAGGTGCTCTTCACCGGCACCTTCGCTGCCTTCACGGCCTTCAACGGCGGATGCATCGCCTCGCAGAACCCGTGGACCCTCATCATCCTGCGCTTCCTGGCAGGCGTCTTTGGCTCGTCGCCGCTGACCAATGCCGGCGGTAACATCGCCGACATGTTTTTGGCCTCAGAGTGCGGCCTGGCGCTGTCCATCTTCGCTGCCGCGCCTTTCCTCGGCCCCGTGCTCGGGCCCTTCATGGGCGGCTTCCTCGGCATGAACGCCGGCTGGCGCTGGGTCATGGGCTTCCTAGCCACCTTGACCGGCGTCCTCTGGATCCTCGGCTCCCTTTGCGTTCCCGAGACTTACGCGCCCATCCTCCTCCGCCGGCGTGCCGCCCGGCTGTCCAAGACGATGGGCCGGTGCTACGTGAGCGGCCTCGACCACTCGCAGGGCAGGGTCACGTTTGGCGAGTCTGTCAAGACGGCACTGCTGCGGCCGTGGATCCTGCTCTTCAAGGAACCCATTGTCCTGCTACTGTCCATCTACATGGCCATCATCTACGGAACGCTCTATATGCTTTTTGGAGCTTTCCCCATTGTCTACCAGGAGGTCCGGGGCTGGAACCAGGGCGTCGGCGGCCTCGCCTTTCTCGGCACCCTGGTGGGTATGCTGCTCGGTGTGGCCTATACCATTCTCGCCAACAAGCAATATGTTCGTATCGAGCGGGAACACGGAGGATTTGCCCCTCCCGAGGCCCGGCTTCCTCCCGCCATGGTCGGGTCTGTCGCCCTTCCCATAGGCCTCTTCTGGTTTGCCTGGACCAACAGCCCGTCGGTCCACTGGATGGCCAGCGTCGCGGCAGGGGCTCCGTTCGGTTTCGGCATGGTGCTCGTCTTTATCAGCATTCTGAATTACCTCATAGATGCCTACACCATATTTGCTGCCTCGGTGCTTGCTGCCAACTCCGTCTTGCGGTCCTGCTTCGGCACAGCCTTCCCTCTCTTCACCACGTACATGTTCGACAATCTGGGCATCCATTGGGCTTCTTCGATCCCGGCGTTCCTGGCGCTCTTGTGCGTGCCGCTCCCCTTTCTGTTTTACAGGTTTGGCCCAACTATCCGCGCGCGATGCAAGTTCGCTGCCGAGTCAGCCGCTTTCATGCAAAGGCTGCAAGAGCGCCCTGCTGTCTCAGAGAAGGACCACAAATCCGTCGATGGTGACATCTCGCCTGAGCGTGAGGGGCCAACCTTCGAGCCCATCATCGACTCTACGTCTCGAGCGTCAATCCGCACCGGAGCCTCAACTGGCAGAAGAACATACCAAGCCAACCCGTATGACGTTGACCGGGTCAATACTCGACACTCGTTTACTTAGATGACCATCTCCGGGTAACCATCAGTCCAGCAAATGAAAACGCTCTTTCGCACTCGGCAGACATTGGCGGGACGGAGAGCATGTCAAAAGCCATCCGCGCCAGTCGCGGATACGTCGCCTCTTTGAGTTTCCAGTACTGGAATGGATCATTGATCTCTCCGTCATCTGCCCCGATATCAACGGTCCAACGATCCAGCTCGTCGGCAATAGGACGCGTTGGCAGCCGGAAATCACGGTTGGTCATCTGATTTACTTGCACCGTGTGCCTCATTCGGAACTTCTGGAAATCCTTCAGCTCCTCGGATGGCTGGTACTTGATCCCTAGAGTAGCTTGGCCCTCTTCTTCGACGTTCAGTGATTTGTAGTCGCTGTCCCAGACGGCTCGAACGATCCGTCGGGCTTCGGTGACCCATTCGGGTCGATGAGCCCAAGCTTCTTCGAACTACTGCAACCGCAAGGCAGGATGCAAAGCGATTGCCGAATAGTATACCGGAGATTCAACAAGCTTCATATAGTATTTATCCAACTTTTTCCACCCCAATTCGATGTTGATTGCGAAATGATCGGAGTCCGGCATACCCCTAGCCAGCTTTCTGGCTTCTAGCTTCTCAAGAAGATATTCGAACGCCTGGATGATGTCCTATGCGGTTCCATAAGCCACAAGCTTCCCACATTTTCGAACCCGAACTTTTCAAGTGCCTTGAGAGCGTTGTCGAAATGCCTCAGGACATCGCGGAAATTGCTGATCACTGTCCAGTCGCTCTTGGTCAATAGATCCGCATCTTGGATGCATGCAGGTGTATCCTCCTCCTTGACCTGCCTCTGCTGTACTCGAACCGTTCAATTGCGACAAGATCTTCGAGAAACTCGCGAAGGAGAAGGGCCCGATCCATCATTTTGTAAGTAACAATTCGTGCTCCTATGAGAGTTCGGCGTAGAACAAACTGCCAGATTGTAATAAGCAAGGACGAATTCATTTCAAGAGCTATCTTGCGCTCTTCGATCAAATACGTGCATTCACTTTGGGTAAAAACGCCTCCGGCTTCGGGGTCGGCAAAACGTATTAAGCATTAGACGTTCTATCTAGAATATTACCTACTGGCGCAGAGATCCCCAAATATCGCTGAAAACATTGTACGCTTCGCTCCTAAAATCATCCTGGATATAGTCCATGCTCGAGTTATTCTTGAACCACAGCAATGATCTTTTCTGGCTCCAAACAGGCCACTCGTGACCAGTCCATTGGCCCTGGTTCGGATTTATTGAATGTACAAAGTTGGCATAGTAGCGCCGCCAGGCCAACGTTGTGGCTGTGGCTGACTTGTCGTAAAACAATTGGGCAAGATCAGATGTATGGAAGGTGCCGACATCAGGGGTTCCGTAATACGTGGACGAAAGGCAAGACCACGCGGACACCTTGGGGTTGACCTTGGTTGCGAGTTCAAGAAACTTGCGCCGCGTTAGCTGGAAGGCATAGTCCCCCATCCAGGCAGCGATGCGCTTGTAGTAAGGATATAAGACGTTGGCAGACCCTGTCCGGAAAGGACTGCCTTGTTCGTTGCTGGGATAGGCCCTGACGAGGCGCTGTAACGGATCTTTGGAAGCATGCGGAAAGTAGAGCTTGGATAGGTAGCTGACAAAGTCTTGGTCAGACTGGATGGGCTGCTGGAGCATGGAAAACAGCGTCCCCTCATCCTCCAAGTCGCTGATGATCATGGGAATAGCGTAGTAGCGACCCGTCTCTATGAGCTCATCGATGCTTGCAGTCAGGACTTTGCCGTCGGGCCGAGGAAGGTAGGACAGTGCGAGCGCATTGTATGAGAACAAACCTGGAACTGCGGCCGTGGCATTCAGGAATGCGCTATACTCGAGGTTACGGAGGCATCCTAAAGTATCGTGCTCTTTCTCACAGCCTGCCTTCTCAACGACGGCATCGTACACAGCTTGACCCTTGGCACAATCCACGGGAAGAGCCGGAAGGAGACTGCCTGAATTCATGATGGCGCTGCGGAACAGGGGTTTACCGTTGTAACTGGATGCGTTGCCGTCAAAGAGCGCCATCTGGTTAAGGACCGAGTATGCTCCCGCCGACTCACCCCAAATTGTGACTTTATCAGGATCACCACCGAACCGCGCTATGTTATCGGCGACCCACTCAAGAGCCAGTCGCTGATCAAGTAAACCGAGATTGGCGCTGCCGGCATGCAAAATTTCTGAGCCCGGCATGAAACCGAAACCGCCTAGGCGGTAATTAAGAGCAACATAAATAAATGGCTGCTTGTCGCGCATTGCAGTGGCCAGAAACAATGTCGAGTCGTAGGCAGCAGCGCCTCCGATTTCATAGCCGCCGCCGTGCAGAAAAATTAGCACGGGCAGCTTTTGGTTGGAAGAAACGCCAGCCGGTCGCTGTACCGTGACGATTAGACAGTCTTCTTGGCCCTTTGCGGCCTGCCAGAACGGCAACTTGAACACGGACGGCGCGTACTTTGCTACCATGGCGGAGCTCTTGCGGTCCATAATCATCTGCGGACAGACAGGTGCCCTGCGACTGACGACCTTGTGACCGACATGGCGAGAAAGCTTCTTGGGCGGCCGGAGACGCAGTGGTCCGACCGGTGGTTCGGCATAAGGGATGCCATTGAAAGTCTCGATTCCATGAGATGATTTGCCGGTAAAGCTGCCAAAAGACAATTCAACCATGGGTCCTCGAGCCGACGGTTCGGGGCTTGCCTGGGTTGTGAGAGAGGCGCCAGCAGCTGCAGGGGTGAGAGCTGCCAGCCCCGAAAGACCCCGAATCAACGAGCACTTCATATGAGACTACCAAACGATTGAAAGGTCCCGCGCGGACAGTAGCGAAGTGAGTAGTCGGAAACTCAATTACTGCGACGATGACGCAACGCGAGGCGAAAGATGGATGATGCTCAGATGTTATGCAATTTCATCCCCGGCTTGGGCCTCGAGGTCTTGTATATATTTGGTGTAATCGCACGAGGCAAAGACCTAAGTTACTGTCAACACTCACTTGACCTAGCTTATCTAGTTTGGTTGTTTTCAGACCAAGCTTCCCCGAGGTTGAGCTCTCTCCACGCAACCGCGTGCATTTCTTCCTAATGCTACATGTAGCAGCGACGGCTTAGCAGCTAAGGTAGTGTCGCCCTTTGCGTTCCAGCAGCTACCCGTGCTCCGCCCCACTTTATTTGGAATTCGCAAGCTCCCACCTCCTACTGGGCGTCAATTCTAAGGGAAACGGGCGTTTTCGGCTTCTCTTTCGAGAGACGGACGTCGATAAAGTACGGCAGAACGACACCTGGATAAAGACACACTTCGACAAGGGAACGCTATATGGGGAGCAGTGGTACCCTCTACGGGTTGATAGAGCACATCGCGGGGTTGCGACGGATGATATCGGATGCGCCGTGTTTGAGCGGATGAACGGGGTGAAAGTGCACAAGATGCGATGGCTCGGGACAGCGTCTGTCGACAAGGAATACCGCTCTCTAGTGGTACACCTGGATAAGAAAGAGGAGGTGGACAGGTTGCTTGCAAAACGAACGGTTGAGATGGCGAATGGCGAGTGTGCATACACGCGACCATTCGTTCAGGGACTTCAACCAGCGAGATGCTACCGTTGCCACCTCTACGGACACTTGCATTATCGCTGCAAGGCGCCAGCTCCGATCTGTGGACAGTGCCCCCAACCGGGCCATTCTGCGTCGACACTCTCTCCTGGCTTGGGGGATCGCGAGTAATATAGATAGTATGGACGGGGGTATTACTACTGCCTCCCGGGGCACTGCTGCTAGGTCCTGCAGACATAGTGTCGGAGGTGAATTGTAGTAATCAATTGTACTAATTAAAGCACAATCGCGAGGGAGTCGGGATGCGTTGCTGACGCAGCTAAGCTATGTCTTTTCCTTTCCTTCGAACGGTCGGTGAGTTGCTCGGCGGAACGAATTAGGGAGTTTGCCTCTTCTACCCGTAGAGGAAAAGTATCACTTTCTCCGAACGGCACGGTGAATTGCAGGCGGATCGGGTCGGTGACTCTTCGTCTACCTTGCTGCTCTGTGGCTCCTTCGGGACCTGGAACCACTGATCAGTGATGGTAGGCACCTATGTGCCTACAGATACGCATGCGCACAAGCTGTAGGCTGAGTCACAGTCACTTCGGGTAATGGGTAACCTGTCATGACTTCAATTGTAACTAACTAGGAAAGAGGAAGCTATTCACAAGAGACGGAATGTGTGCACCCGTAAGTACGGCTTGCAGCCAGCTGCGTGCCCTGATCGCGGGGTAGGGTGTCACGTGGGATTCGTGCGCGAACCGTGATGGTATCGCTACCGATGCACGGGTTATTCAGCAGGTTAGTATTCCAACAGCCTCGCATCTTCGCCAGCGATAACTCCACGAACTTTAGAGGCAATTCTTTACTAGCACTAAAATATATAAACTAAGCGGTTTTAGTAGTGCTAAGTTGATCTAGAGTTTTTTTGCCCCAATATTACGTATACTGGCCGCCTCGTGATGTAGTGAGTTTTGGTGAGAAATGGGCCTCGTTCGCAGACTTTTGGGCACCCACTGTACAACCCAAAAAAAAAATATATTGCTGCTGGACCGTTTGTTTTTGCTTGGAGAAACTGACCTTCAAGCAGGCCTGTCATGTCACAGCGAATGAGGCTGGAAACGAACGAAAAGAAGCGTGGGGCTTTAGGTGCGATGGAACCATGTACAGAATGTAGACAGGCTAGCGTAGTGGCTCAATGGGGGAACTCTCCGGGCGTAATACAAGCAAAAAAAAAAAAGTGGTGCTGGGTTCCGCACAGTCGCAACGGCAGTGGCCGAGGCCGAGGCCGGCGTGCAATCATTTCGAGAACGGCACGCTCAAGCAGCAGCGAGATTCTGGATAAGGATGCGGACGCTCCCGAAGACGCATCCTCTGACATCGTTGAGGCTCAAGCTGAACAGGAGGTATGCTTCGCCAATGCAGAAGCTCGCCTCGGCGATGGGAAGACTAGATACCAAGCGCCTGGAAGTCATCCACGAGTTCGCACTGGCACCGTGGGACGACCGAGTGCAGGTAACGGATGAGACAGACCGAGTGGAGGTGGTGAGGGTTAATACTGCATCTGACAGATATCAAGAGGGAGGTGGACTTCGATATAAGATGAAAATGATCCTCTGGCTGAGCGTGATAGCTTCTAGCAGCGTTGACTTGATCACTCAACGCTAGGGGGTGTGTCACGCATCACAGCATCTGAAACTTCATGCCCAATCACTGCCACTGCTGCGCCGCGGCTTCGCCGCATGATTAAGGTATATATTACGCGAATGTGTGCAACCAGTCGTTTCTTTCCTTTGTTCTTCAGATAATTCTCGGATAACTCTCATCAATCAATTGGCCACCTAGTGATAAACGCTCCTCGATCGCTGTGGAAGCCTGCCTGATGTAACGCCAATTACGTGACATCGTTCCTTGGTCTGACGCTATCGCCACCCCTTGGTCTGACCCGCTTGTGTGGGCACAGGAGTCATCTTCCAACAGTAGGTCAGGGCCGTGCAATCTGTGCCTTCGCCTTTTCCGCCTCTTTCTCGGGCATATCTCCAAGGAGCTTCTGAAGTTTCTCGGCTAGTGCCTCGATCAGTTTTGCCCTTGTCTGTAGTTCCGCGCGCCGTTCCTCCGGATCCTCAGACAGCGGTGGCAAGGTATCCCAGTTAAGACGAGCCTGGCCCAGCCAGGCGACCGTCTTCGGCTCTGCTTCCCATCGCAGTCTGTTCCGAAGGTTCAGGATCGCAACCATGAGCCAGTCGGTACCCTCATGGGGGTGGGGGATCGGGCGGCACAGTTCGTTCTTCACCTTCTCGTCGTCATATGTAGACTCGACATGAGAAATAAAAGCGGCGCTAAATACTTGTTGGCAGGTCCGGACCGACTGAAGCGTGATCTGGTTGCCCTTGAACACGGGAACGGGCCCAATCTTTGCAAGCCCGTCTGCGGAGCAATCAATATAAAGAGTATCCGGATTTGGTCTGTGACTGCCGCGCTCCAGTACTACCTCATCCTTACCAATACGAACCACCCGGCCCATGCGGACGACTGTCTCAATCTTTCTGATCTGCTCGAGTTCCGCTGCTGAGACAGTAGCACAGCGGAACATAGTGGGCCAGACTTTGTCGGACAAGCGCAGCAGCTGCCCGGACGCATCCAGCCGCTTAAAAAGATCGGTCACCGACGTAGCGGCCATGATGGCTTCGCGTTGCGCCTGAAGGTTGCCATGACGCGTGTCGGCGAACAACGGCCCGGGCTGGTATGCACTGCGATCGAGCAACCACGAGTCGCGGGGCATTATCCACACGATCTGTGACGGATCAATCCCCATTGCCAGCAACCATAGGCAAGTATCAATGCCTGTCTTGCCGGCACCGACTACAGTATAATTAGCGTATTGCCGGGAGATCTTGGTCAAGTCGTTAGGCGTAACCAAATCTACATCCCGCGCGACATCATAGGCAGGCGGGACCATAGAAGGGACAGTGACGCGCATGAACGTCGCGTCAACAATCCGGGTTCCCTTTCCAACTTGAAAGGTTCTGGCAGTGATGATAGAGTGGAATTTGCCGTCCCCGGTGTAGTCACACTTTGGAAAATATGTGACTCTGCCAGATGGCAAGAAGTGCTGGTACATGACCTGGCTGAAGTAGGCACAAACCTCATGGCAGGTCGCTAGCTCGTGCATGCCGCTGTTCCAGCCGACCTTGTCGATCGCGTCCTGACCGAGATGTTTCGAGTTGACTCCATAGAAGGCGGAAGGCTGGTGAAGGCGGACAAAAGGGTAGGCGGTGGTCCAATGTCCGCCAGGGCAGTGATATCTGTCGACGATGGCTACCGTGGCGTTCGTGTCCGCGAGTAAGGTGTCGACGAAGGCCATTCCCATGGCACCCGCACCAATGACGAGGTAGTCCGCAGATATTGTTTCAGCCATCTTTGACAGCCTTGTATTGTCCTGAATGAAGGCGACGAACAGAAGTGGTAAAAAGGGAAAGGAGCCAGCTTTGTATCTGCCGCCGTCTCTCGGGAAAGCTTTGGAGTGCTCAGGGTATAGGCTGAGGATAGCCGATGGTTTTCGTGTACTATCTATGCAGAGTCACGCTATGTAATATGCCAGGAACTCTAACGAGCTAGGCCCGTGCAGGCCTCGGTACTGAATGCCGAAATGCTGCTTCCGGCCTACCGGGATCGGCCGGACGTCGCATTCAGCACCGTCTAAATTGCGACACCCATACCAAAAGTGGGGCTGCGATGCGTTGGCAGGAGGTGTCCCCACAGTTTTTGGATATAAAAAGTGGGAAGGGATTTCCAACCCCGGCTTATGTCGCTCCATCTTTTAAATTTTTACCCGTAGGCTTTCCCTGTGGGGGCCGACTAAGCGCTCTCGCACTTAGTCGGGCACAAAATTGTGAGACAGGCACATAAATATGAGACACTCTTATAACTTACGACTACGATAGGGGAAAAAAGAGGTAAAAATCTCTAAGAGTAGAGGAAGGCTCTTTCTCTTCCTATTGTAATCTTTATAGCTTAGAGTTTAGTATAGCGGTAGAGAGAGAGGGATATGTTCTCCGAAAATTGAGCGTAGATTTTCCCCAAGGAAGACGAAAAAGGTACTTCTCGATCCCCGCAAAATCTGCGTTTTGTCTCATGTTTTTGTGCCTGTCTCACATTTATGTGCCCGATTAAGTGCGAGAGCGCTTAGTCGGCCCCCACAGGGAAAGCCTACGGGTAGTTGAAAAACAAAAACCAAGTTTTAGGAGAATAGTTAATTATTGTATTTATTAACCTTAAGGGGCAATTGATATGCGCGCCGAACCACTTTGCTACGGATGCAACGTCTGCGTCCCCGTCTTTCCGGCTTTTATTCTCACTGGAAGATTCGCCATAGGCGTCAAAGCTCTGGTACGCGGCCTGCACTTCAATTCAATGCCTTCAGCCAGATGATCAACTACTCGCAGCGGCAAGCGCCGGCGTTTTCTCTTCAATCTTGCTCCGTGGAGGCCGGACATAGATCTCTGCCATCAAGAACTCCGGAGCGTACAGCGGCTAGGATTCAAGTAGCCTTATCATGGAGGAACCGGCTGAGGCCGTAATTATGGTATAACACGGCGCGTCGCCGGTCCCAAGGTCCGCGAAAAGATCGACACGTATCGTGAGGCCTAGCGGCAAAATTCGAGAAGCCACTTCACTGGAGAATCCGGATTCGGGATTGCCGGACAGGTTTGCGACGAGCATGGTAACGGAGTTTCCTGCTCTGTATTTGGCTTCATGGTCTTGGCCCGAGCTGTCTTGTCCATCACCCGTATCTGGGAGTCAAACACTAAGGTAAGAGCCGCATTAATCACGTCTTTGTGCATGGCCTTCTTGATTATCTGAGCATTAAGCTAGGAGGTCCGGCTCGTGGCGGATGCTTGAGTGTAGATAGCTTGCAAGGCAAGCTGGCTAGCAGTATCCACTCGACGACATTCGTGTTCGATAATAGCCTAGTGCTGCTTTAGAAGGTGGTTTCGGAAAGTTGTATTGCTCCGGCATCCGTAGGAAAGGTTACTGCAATACTTGCAATAAAACACATGGTTCTTACCCTTATATTTCGGCTCATCATTCTGAGGCTCTCGGGCATTCGTTCGAAGGTTTGATCGAGGGGATTGATCTTGAATGCTTGATCATTCGGCAATGGAAGAAGGCTCCGGGAAATATGATGAGTTCGGTGAAGTCTATCCTGTCTCTTACTGCGGACAAGCATAAACGACCTCAAGAATGACCAGGTCGCGGCGTTCATCACCCACACGGAAGGCTGCCATCCGAAGCTAAAGGAGGAGCTCAACAACTTATCCCACGTGGTGCGGGTCATCGTGCAGTGGAGCCTGCCACCAGAGCAGCTGGTTATTGAGAGAATACCTTATAAGATGCTAAGCAAGCAACAGCATCGTTCGTTCAAAGAACTCTTCACCTTCTCTGATCGTCCGGAGTATACCTTCTCCTGGATTGAGCCTGGCTCTGCCGCGATCCCGAACTGGTGGTGCGGTCCCGGTGACACTCTCCGAGCGCCTGATGATCTTGATGCCGAGAAGTTGCGGCTACCGCCGCCTGCCTACAGCGCGCCTCCGCCGGCGGAGCACGATGGTAGTCTCGACGTTGTATATGAGGACGTTATATATGAGGACGCCGCATGTGACTGACTAACATAGCGTTTGTCGCCAATGCTACGCCTGCTTGTCGATAATTGCAGCATTAGTATTGGCAGTTTCTTGCATGCACGGGAACGAAGAGAACTCCTCTTTGCTGCCCAAAGGATGGAGGGATAAAAATGAGAAGCTCACATATTCCGATAGAGGTGTTTCCCAAACCAGGAATACCAGCATCAAATGATCTGCAAGGTCGCCTGAACGAGCAACGAACATCACCAAGACTCGTCGCCTACACCGAAAAACGTAATACTCGCACGATAACACCTATATGGTCTGCGCAGGGTAACCTCTGCCCCAATCATTTCCGAAGTTTTACGCCATGCACTGTCTGTACGTGATTTTTGAAATGGTCCAAGCTGGTCAAGAAGTCTCCCAAATGCTTGCACTGGGGATGGCGGCAAACAAATCTGGCGCGGGGTGGCTCATGCCGCAAATGGACCCTCTCGACGTGATCCATCATGTGTGAAACACGATTGAAGGCGCGCATGCGATCCACATATGCCAGTTGCTCATCTCCAACGCAGTAGATGCACTGCGTCTTCCCCAGCACAAGAGGGATCTCCTCTAGTTTGGACAATGGCTCAGCGTCGGGAGAACCTTCCTGATTGTCCTCCTCACATGGCGGCGATGGGCGTGGCTGCTGGCGCACTTCGCGACGGGAAGCTAAAAGGACCATGAGATCAATGGCTCGGATTTTTCGATCTGTTACATCTTTGGGGCACTTATCTGTGCTGAAGTCGCACAGAAGAGCTTGCAGTTTAGTTCGCTCCTTCAGATGGTGTTGAACCGAGGGCTCAGCTTGCTCCTTAATCGGTCTCCCGCTTAGCTGCCTTTCTAGCACTTCATTGTGCATACGACGACGATAAGCCTCTTGATACACCTTCGTCATATCATCTCTGAAGGCCTTTTCAGCATTCCTAAGGTCACGCCGCAGTTGATGATAGGTCTCCTTAACATCCTTGGGCGCTTGTTTAATGAAACCGTGCTCTTGGCGAATCTGGATGGCCATACGTTTGACCTGCATCATGAGGTCAACCACGTCTGGGTCAGGTTCGAGGGTGTCCATTTCAGACTTGGGGATCTCCTTTGGAACTTCCGGGTTGCATCGGATACTCATGTGAGTGAAGGCGCGTGTCAGTCCATCAGCAGATGGATCCCTTTCCAGGTACGCATCTTGTGTGTTGAACCCCACCCGGCGATTCAGATACGCATTCGCTAGACAACCAGTCATCGGGTCGTGTCTCATGACTTGGTCCACGACTGCGTTAGGTGCGACCCCGAGGAGGGCGTTCGCATTGCCGCGTCGCAAGCAATAAGATGTCCATTTCTCCTCAGATCCCAGATCTGACCCAATTCTATCAAGATAGAAAGCGTACGTCGAATACTTCATAGGATCCGTCGCTGACTTGACCCACCCTCCAACAGTCGTCCGCACAGATCGGCGGAAGACTGGTGTTTTGAGTATCGATGGCCGCCAGTTCACCTTTGTTGCCCGCTTGCATAAATTGGAAAAGAGCGGTGCGGCGTGCTGCAAGCCATCTACTTCCATCGCGCCGTCCCGAATGGCTCGCGCCAAGATGTGACTGATGGGACAGAGTATAGGGAGCGGATTCTCGCGAAACAAGAAGACAGTGCTTTTGACCTGTTAGCAACGGGATTTCGGAGCGTTCGCTGGTCAGTCCAAGTGGAACTTACGGTTTGGGTTTGTTATCCGCCCCTTTGTGGTGGCGAAAGAAGACCTCCATCGCCAACACGTCTCTTCCTCCCTTGTTGGGATCTGGCACGACCCAGAGAACAATATCCTCATAACACAACGCCTTATGCTTCCGGATTGGCTCCCTGCCTTCAATGGGCTCGCAAGGTTCAGACACGGGAGCAGATAAGGGCTCTTTACCCTCACGCCGGCTCTCGGTGTCATGAAGCTCGTCGTCGCTATAGTCCGTATCGCTTGTACCATCGCTATCATCATCTGTCGGGTCAAATGCGGCATCGTCATACTCCAGATCAGATTCCAATCCGGATTCAGACGCCGACTCGATGGCCTTTTCTTCTTCAGTGCGGCCTGCTTGCCTGCGAGCTCTGGTGCTCATTGCATGTACCCTGTCCGACGTCACTGAGCCGTGGCCAGAGCTGAACTTCGTAGGAGGCACACAGTCCACGTCCGAATCGTCAAGGAGCGGGTCTTTGCCTGCTCTGCTCTTCGTTCCATCTACTAGTTCTGCCGGCCGACAAGCAGTGTATGCTTGGAATAGCATGATGGCGGAGAGATCGAGACGGTCATCTTCAGTAGGATAGATGCTCCTATCGCGGGACCAGTGGTGTGTGAGCCCCAGCAAAAGGTCGTCCACCCCCATGACAGGCTTGTTTTTGGGCTGATCGTCCAGGTGAAACTTGTCTTTTAAGGTGCCATTTATATACTCAAAATCGCCAGCCGGCAGGCTACAGAAGGACCCAAAGTCAATCATGGTCCCTTTAACAGATCCTAAAAGGCTTTTATTGGCTGTTGAGAGCGATCAGGAGATGGTGGTTGCAGTTCGGTGTCTTGTGCGATTGGGGCGTAACAGAAGACGAACGCGGTGGTTTGACGACTCCGCAATAGATTCAGTGGTATCGCTAGGCATTTTTCCATGCCTTTTCTAGCGTTTTAGATCATTTGAGATACGATTCGTTGAGTTTTTCTCAATCCTTTGCTGGAATGCAAGGAGGCAGAAATCCGGCGGATCACCAGGAAATCCCTTAACGCGGCAGAGCGACTCAGCCACACGGCCCCCGTAACGCGGCCCCATGTCTTCCGGGAACATTCCGGAGACCTTGGTCTGATTCTATGTCCATGGAGTACGGCATCAAATAGAATACCACCAGGTCGCGTCGGGCCTGCAACTTACGCCGTTTGCGAAATAGTAATTACCTTACCCTTAAGCTCGCTGTCAGACATTTTGGCTCCACACGGGTCAGAGATGGCATCAGGGAATTGATGAGAATTATCTAAAGAACAAGAAGCGAGTGAATGAACGCACGGGATTGTGCAGCTCTTTATACACAAATGAGAAGAGGTTCGTCGCATGATTACGCAGTAGCTGTTGCCTAGCAGGCCACAGCGGCGTTGCGTAGTAATATCGCCACCTCATGAATAGGCAGGCTTAATATACGACACTCTCCCTATGGGGACCCACTGAGTGACTTCGTACGGGTACCGGACTCCGGGACTAAGCCGGAGACATCGGGGTTTGCCATTAACCTTGGCATCTTATAAATCTAACTCGCCACGGTTCCCTAGGGTTTTGTCCTTTCCTTACTCAATGCGCCCCTCTCCTCTGTGGAGCGCAGGAGGGGATTGTGGCAGAATTTTAGGCCCTCCAAGTAGCAAGCGCTCAGCTCTTTTACAATAGTTAAGCGAGAGTTTCGTGCGCAATTGGGGATGTGCCATTGAAGGCCACCCTAACTGGTCTGGGCGTGCTATCCAAACTCACCGCAAGATAAAGCCTACTGTTTCGAAAGTCGGAATTGCTTGATCGTGGCGGACCCTGCGACGCGTTGGAAGGAATTAGAGCCAGAAGTGTGCAAACCAATTTAGCCGACGTTTGATTTGTACCCGCGCTTGCAAACACTTATAAAGATGGTCGAAGTCATACATCTCCCGCTGCAATTTCGGCTGCGGTGTTTTATCTTTTGGCTGACTTATCTCTGATTCATTCCACTTTTCTCTCCCGGTCTACAAAATTTTTCTCAAGGCTCTCCTTGGCGGTCCGGCAGATTGTTAACATGGCAAAAGTATGGTTTATTACCGGATCCTCTCGTGGCCTCGGCCTCGCCATCGCGGAAAGAGCCCTTGAGTCTGGTGCATCAGTCATCGGAACTGCCCGTGATCCCGGACAGCTCAAACATCTCACGCTCAAGTACGGCGCCGACAAATTCTTACCTGTTGCTCTGGATGTGGCCGATAACAACGAAGTGATAAATGCCGTGAAAGCCGGGCACGACAAGTTCGGTCAGATCAACGTCGTTGTCAACAATGCTGGATACGCTGATACAGCTGCCGTTGAAGATGTCGACCTTCGAGACTTCCGAGCTCAGATTGACACCAACTTCTTCGGTACGGTTCATGTCTCCAAGGCAGTGCTGCCTATCCTTCGTCAACAGGGGTCTGGCCATATCATTCAAGTTTCATCAGTCATGGGAAGGCTCAGCTATCCTGGACTCTCTGCATATATAAGTGCCAAATGGGCTGTTACTGGTTTTTCTACTGGTCTGGCTAAGGAGGTCGCTCCTTTGGGCATCAAAATTACCGTTCTCGAGCCTGGGAACATGAGGACCGATTGGGCCGGGGCTTCGATGAAGATTCCACCGATAAGCGAGCCTTACGAACAAACGGTAGGGGCTCTCGCCAAGGGTCTCAAGAACATACCTGGCAACCAACTATCCTGTCCCCAAAAGATTGCTAGCATCGTTATTGAGTTATCTGAGACCGAAGATGCTCCCCTTCGCTTATTGGTCGGTTCTGACGCGGTTGAGAGGGCTGAGAAAGCTGCTGAAGCCCTTACCGTGTCTGACAGACACTGGCGCAACACTAGCCTGTCTTCCATTTGATGAAGCTCGGGCTGTGTCAAAATCAGGTAGAAAATATAAAGGGCAATTTGCTCACTATATATGTCAGTGTTGATAATTCTGAGTGGCGGCGTCATATCTCTATGGAGTCATGGGATCAGCGAGACGAGGAGGTGCACGAGACGTAGGTTCGATACTTCCCGACCGCGCGACCGCGTAAGTGTTTGTCGAAGACCTCCGTTAACCACTTAAACCCTAGATCGTTGTTCGTCCAGTCATTCTCACTACCAATGACTCAATTGGGCGGGATTCCAGTCCGGTACCAGTCCGATTGGTGGCGTTTGCCTTCGAGGATGGTCGTAGACTCGTAGACGGCAGGGCCCAGCTAGTGGTATATTGCAGCGTCCAGCTGAAGCCCAGGAAGGCGGCGCACTTACCGTTGTTGCCTCGCACAAAGGCGTCGCCGTATTCCTTGCGCTTGGCACCGTTGATGTGCTCCTCCGTCTTCTCCAGCGCGATGTGATGTATCCATAGACAGATTGCAGTCGCCTAGGTGCATCCGCGAAGGGGGAAGCGCCGCGTCGCAGCGGCCGCCCTCGCTCATGTCAGTCACGGCTCTTGTATCACTGATAAATATCGAGACGCCAGGGTAAGGAAAGATGGGTGATCATGTCGTTGTCGGCCGCGAGGCGGTATTCATTACCCTTGTAGACGACGCCCGAGTTGAGCTTGACGATGACAGGATTGCCGATAATGTCGCTGAGGAAGCTTGACGGGTCCTTGCCCTCGCCTTGAGAAACGGCTCTGTTCTCCATTGCGAGATTGTGCTGGAGGCGGTCGGTTGCGAAAGGTTGCTGGGTTTGGGTAATGTCGGGATTGGGGCTGGCTGAGTGACGTTTGCCGGCCATGATAGACCCCTAACAGTGCGAGTGGCAATGGCACCGTAAATCTCGCACAGCCTCTCGTGATGTAGCACCGTGCGAATGGGTGACTTATGTCTGTTGTCCCCCTTTTTTTTTACTCCGCCCCGCCAACGGTCGTTTCCGCTACACGCGCTCAAACGACGAAATAGCTTATCAACGCTCGCCGAAAGGGACATGGCCCTGCGATGGCACGCGGCTTGTGAATGGCACCGGCCGAAATGAAGATTACGGTCCTCTCGTGACAGCTGCAAAGACGCCACGTTCCATCAAACTCAGCTCAACCTCCCACGCTTCACACCCTCGCTTTGCTCTTTCGCACCTCCTTGGACGAACCGACATTCCACATTGATATCGCAGTCGCAGTCAGAGTGCATGCCGCCGAGCGCAAACCGGCGGGG
>KQ030769.1:0-23083 GCA_000956045.1 Hirsutella minnesotensis 3608
CCCGATCGCCGCTCAGTCATCCATGCTCCTCGTGCACCTCGTTGTGTGACATCGGCCGATCTGATGACGGGCGATCTAGTACGACGTATGGCAGACAAACTCGAATCTTCAACCATGTCAGGTCGCCGTGGTCTGGCCAGCCAAATCAATCATTTCGGTGGCAGGCCAGCCTCTCTCATTACTTTCCGCCATGAGCCTTGCACAGCTTGGTGGTCTTGTCCAGGACCTCGCCTAATTTACCTTAGAGTCAGTACTGTACTTGCAACTTTCGCGGCACACACACAAGACACTGCAAAACGCCATGGGGGTAAAGAAGAGGAGTGAAAGGGAGTGTCAGGAGAGAGAGAGAGATCGATCTTACCGGCCTTGTCGCCGCACGCGGTAATGACACATCCGGCGCAATCGTTGCGGATCTTTTCGAAGTTGTCAGACTTGCAGACGCACTTGAGGTCGGTCTTCGAGCAAGACGTCGTCTTCTTGATGGAGTCTTCGAGGCAGGGGATGGCGCAGGGGGGGATGTCCTTGAGACTCTGGGCCTGGGCGGCGGCAGCGGCGACGAGGGCGACGAGGGTAAACTTCATTTTGAAAAGATTGGGTGTGTGTCTTGTTATACGTGGACTGTTGGTTCTTGAAAAAAAGAGAATGTGAGATGTGCTGTTGATGTTGAGAGGGGCTTGGAGATAGGGAACGAGACGGTTGAAGAGCGAGGACTCTGGCTTTTTGTAGTCGAGGCCAGGAACCTTGTTTTGTCCCTGTTCTTGCGAGCCCGACAACACAAAGCAGCACACACAGCACACGTCGGCTGACTGTAGGCGTTGAGTGCGCAACGATGTAACAGTCGTCATGGCAGGGGGGAAAAAGGACAAGACCAGACAGACGTCAATGCTAGCCCGCCAGAACTGGGCCTTTAGATTGGCTCCTCGTGCTCGCGATGCCGATGACTCCAGAGTTTCCCCCCCCTTGCAAAAAAAAAAAAAGGGGGGGGGGGGGCAATGGGCCTGGCTGAGCCCCTTGACGATGCTCACATGTATTCACGGACATGACTTTCTCGGATGGGAAGCTCGAAACACCACACATCACTCGCTAACCATCCCCTCCCCCCCGGGACGCCGGTACATGGACTCCGGAGCGAGGTCCTGAACAAGGCCATGATGAGCCTTGAACCCCGGACTCTCCACCAGGCGGGATGGAACAGTAGTGGTACGAAATACACATCCACCGTATACGGAGCGCCCGAAACCTCGAGCTCCAAGAGGGAGGGGCCGATGACCCGACCCGCTCCGGGTCCGACCGTTATGGGGACTCGATGTGGTGGAGGGGAAAGGGGGGAACTCTGTGGCTAATGGCATCGTGTCGAGGATGTGCATTAGCCTCGCCTAATGATTTTCTCAAAGGGGTAACTTAGCAGCTAGTAGCAGCAGTTCGTCTAAACGCCCTCCCCCCATCCCCGGGCTGCCGCTGCTCTCAAAAGTGCTCGGGTCTTCTCTTCCTTCGTCGACGAACACAGGCCTGACTTGTTTACTTGATCCCCTGTGTGGGGGATTAAAACATTGCGCCGGCAGGCTTGAAGAGGGATCGTCCCGAAGGGCCACATGAACGCATATACTACCGGTACTCCGTAGCCGAGGAGCAAAAGATGGAGGGGGGGGCTTCGACATACCCCATCCAGCAAAGGATCTGCCGAGTTCCAGGATAGCCGCCGATGGTCCGCTGGACGGGAATCCGAGTCTTGGACGGCCCCCTCGATTGGGAAAACTGGTCCGTAAATTCAGATGCCTCATTGCCGAATTCAGTACATCACGCATCAGCAGGTACAATGATAGGGAGATGGGTTCCGAACGAACATCATGCAACATGGACATTTGAAATGGTTTATCCTGGAGAGAGGCGCGCGCGAAATGCTTCCCCGGATCAGACCTGAAACCGAGCGGACGTCGTAGCGGGAGCTTATACATGGGAAGTTATATCCAACGGTGGAGAAACCGGATGCACGTGGCAACCAAGATGGACGCTGAGATACATACTTGGGACTGTTGATTGTTTGTCGATCTTTCGACTCCGGCCCAAGACTGATGAGGAAGGACGCAGCCGAGGAGCTTGTAGTTGGATGCAACCCTTCTTTCTTCCCCTTTTGGATTCGGGTGTCTGGAGTGGGCGTTTTAGCGTTGAAAGAAAAACTTGAATCCTGTCATCCCATCCCTTTGGATGTGTTAAGACCGCACCCAAGTCACTAGCAGGGGTATAAGCCAATGAGACCGCTAGATGATTAGGGGTACATTATTTTACTAGCAAATTAGGCTATGATAAAAGTCCCAACAATGCGGACCTGTACAAATAGCTACATTGCACTGGTCACATCCCTTTCTTGTCTTCATCGGCTTTTTATTGCCGCTGGCTGCGCCCAACGGCCTGCGCTGACTTCGCGATCTTGGCTGCCCGGCCTTAAAGCCTTGACAGGCAACACAGGGCGAGCCTGTTGACCGCTTGACATGATTGTGCTGTGTAATAGGCGTAAATGCGTCACCAGCTCGATGCCGTTGTCTCGAGCCACCGTCATTGCCGTAAGCCTCGCAAAGATCTCTCACAAGGCGTTGCCGCCACTCACGCTGTGAGGTTATTCGCGGCCAATTAGGCTGCCCCCAAAGCTGTAAAAGATAGCTATTAACAAGAGCAGTCTCGAGCAGAAAGGTCCACGCAATTGCACGCCAATTTCCTCTGCAAACACGGTGATCCAATCCCTCCCCTGCTCTTAGTTGATCACCAATATCAACGCCGCCCATTTGATCATTGTAGTCTGCTGTAATAGACGGCACGGAAAGACGTAATACAGGCTTGGCACCGAATTTCTGCTGTATGGGGCGTGCCCGGGGCTGCGTTGTTGTCGGCCGGCGCCGAATACGCTCTTCGAATTCCTGACCCGAATAGACAGTTGAAAGGAAAAGCACAAGGGCGTTATCCTTCCATGCGAATTGGTTTACCTATAGAGAAATAGGACGAATTAGTAAGAGGTTAACTAAAGAGCCTGTCTCTTAAAGCTCTTACCTGCCCGTCAGGGGTTGGGGCAGTCTCGAGCCTGCCCCAGGGCCAGCAAATGCCCTTTATGTCGGCTTTCTTTGCCTCCACAAAGGGCTGATAGAAGCCACAGTTGATTCGGGCTGTGCCTGTGGCCCCAATCCCTTGCTGACGAAGAGCGGCAAGAAGGTTTGGAGAGGAAAAGAGATTATCGAAGAAGACATGATATGTCTGTTCTGGTAGCTACTTGACTAGGGCAATAACGACGCTCTGGGTCGGGTTAAGAGAAATGCCGCCCTTTGCCGTGCCCCCTTTTCTCTTCTTCCCATGTAAGGCGCACACACACACAACTAACAGAGAGTGAAGAACGGGGGCCAATCATTCAATTCATTGATCTCTGAGGATTCCCTTTCGCAAGCTGTGGTCATCCCCAGTCCTTAAATAGCCCCTACTGACGCATTGAGTCCTCGCCTCCAATTTAGGATGACACAGTGGGGGTTTATGCGCGTGACATCCCAGCAGCCGGGCCATGGGCGTTGGAAGGTTGGTGCCAGAACCACCTAAGGAAATAGCCTGCTTGGGCCACAACCCACACTTTGAAGCCCGTGGGTGTAGGCTTATTCTTGACAGTGACTGTCTGCTTTGACCTGCCTGTATAGCCGACGATGCACTCATCTATAGCGAGGCATGTGCCTAGCTGTAAGAAACTAAGTGACGCTTGTTGTATGTATTCGGCCCACTCATTGACCTGTGCGTAGGGCGTAGGGAGCCCACATGAGATGCTTGTTGGGTCGCTAATTCGTAAGTGCCGCTGGAGAAGAAAGAAGCGGTCAAATGACATATACTGAAGGATCGGGTGTATAGGGACCATTGAGTTGACTGTAGAAGTCTTCCAATGGTCTTGTACTCTTGATTCCCTATGTAAGCCCATATAAATAAGAAGAGCAACCCAAAGAAAGACCTCTCCAAGGGAAGTCTCTGTCCAGAGATTCTCTCGTGAACGTCGCTTCTTTGGGCCCTCTGGACCGGGCTGGGGACCGCTGTTCGTGTACCCAACCCATTTTTCGACTAGGGATATAGGTAGAAATAGCTGGAAAAGTAACAACGGCGTTGGCGGCAGCTGTTGGACTTGAGGCTCGCGCTCAGGCACAGGAAATGGGGTAAATTCGGGGCCCCGTTTGGGCTCGGGGTCGAATTGGGGGCGGACTGTGCTGTCGATAGGCTGCTCGCGCTGACAGTGGTCAAGCCGTACAAAGAGGGTATTTTCGAAGCTATTCACAGCTGGAATAGCTGCCTGCAGAGCTTGTGGATCTTGTTGCGAAGCCATAGAGCTTAATTTGAATGCATTGCTAGGCTGATGCTGCTAGCCCCTGAATGTGTATCTGACATGTAGCTACGTACTGTGGGTCTCGTGACGTGGGTGCGGTCTTAACACATCCAAAGGGATGTGCGGGAGCAGCCCCTGGGTCACGAGACCCACAGCTACGTAGCTACATGTACGATACATACACCTTCAGGGGCGCGCACGCAGTATAGTAAAACCTTCAGCAGCTAATTTTCTATGCACCGCATTCAATTTAAGGCTCAATGGCTTTGCAACAAGATCCACAAGCTTCGCAGGCAGCTATTCCTACTGTAAATAGCTTCGAAGAGACCCTTTTTGTGCGGCTTGACCACTGTCAACGCGAGCAGCCAGTCGACAGCACGGTCCGCCCCTCCTTTGAGCCCGAGCCTGAACGGGGCCCCGAATTCGTCCCTTTTCACGTCCCCGAGCGCGAGCCGCAGGTCCGACAGCTACCACCGACGCCGTTGTTACTTTTCCAGCTGTTTGTACCTATTTTCCTAGTAGAAACATGGGTCAAATACACGAATGCCGGTCCCCAGCCCGGTCCGGAGGGTCCAAAGAAGCAGAATTCACGAGAATATAGCTGGAGAGAGACGTCTCTCGGAGAGGTATTTATCTGGCTTGCAACCCTTATTTATATGGGTTTACATAAGGAAACAAGAGTCCAAGACCATTGGAAGACTTCCTCTATCGGCTCAATGTTTCCAGTCCACCCTATCCTTCAATTTATGTCATTTGACCGTTTCTTTCTTCTCCAACGGCACATACGAATTAGCGACCCGACTAGTATCTCGTGTGGACTTCCAACGCCCTACGCGCAGGTTAATGAATGGTCCGAACACATACAACAAGCGTCACTTGCTCTCTGTCAGCTGGGCACTTGTTTAGCCGTAGACGAGTGCATTATCGGCTATACAGGCAGGTCAAAGCAGACAGTCACCGTCAAGAACAAACCCACGCCCACCGGCTTCAAAGTGTGGGTTGTGGCCCAAGCAGGCTATTTTCTACGGTGGCTTTGGCACCAACCTTCCAACGCCCTTGGCCCGGCTGGGACGAAGAGGAAGAGAGCAGAGGGCACGGCAGAGGGCGGCATTTCTCTCAACCCGACCCAGAGCGTCGTTGTTGCCTTACTTGAACAGCTGCCGGAACAGACATACCATATCTTCTTCGATAACCTCTTTTCCTCGCCTGACTTCCTCAATGCTCTCCGTCGGCTAGAGATTGGGGCCACAGGCACAGCCCGAATCAACTGTGGCTTCTATAAGCCCTTTGTTGAAGCCAAGAAAGCTGACATAAAGGGTATTTGCTGGCCTTGGGGCAAATTAGAGACTGCCCCTACCCCTGACGGTCAGGTAAGAGCTTCGAGAGACAGGCTTCTTAGTATTTTCTTTTTAATTCGTCTTCGTCTCTTACAGGTCAACCAATTCGCGTGGAAGGATAACGCTCTCGTGTTATTCCTCTCAACGGTCTATTCCGGCGAGGAGTTTCAAGAACGAATTCGCCGGCGGCCGACAACAACGCAGCCCCGGGCTCGGCCCATACAGCGGAAATTTGGTGCCGAGCCCGTCTTACGTCTTGTTGTGCCGTCAATCACGGCAGACTATAACGACCGAATGGGCGGCGTTGATATTGGTGACCAACTAAGAGCAGGGGAGGGATTAGACCACCGCATTTGCAGAGGAAATTGGCGGGCAATTGCGTGGGGCTTCCTGCTTGAGACTGCTCTCGTAAACAGCTTCCTTTTACAGCTTTGGGGCCGGCCAAGTTGGCCGCGAATAACCTCACAGCACGAGTGGCGGCAACGCATTATAAAAGAGCTTTGTGAAGCTTATGGTAAAGACGGCAGCTCAAGACAGCTGTTTCGAGCCGGCGACGTATTTACGCCTATAGCCCTGCATAAACATGTCAACCGCGGCAAATGCTCTTCCTGTCTTGCTTGTCAGGGCTTCAAAGCTGGGCAGCCAAGATCACAAAGTCAACGAAAGCCGTTGGGCGCAGCCAGCGGCAATAAGAAGCCGGCCACGAAGACTCGCAAGGGATGCGATCAATGCAATGTAGCTATTTGTACCCGGCCGGATTGTTGGGACTTTTATCATAGCCTAATTTGCTAGTTATATTATGTACCCCTAATCGCCTAGCGGTCTTATTGGCTGAGATCCCTGTCTATGACCTAGGGGCTGCTCCCGCACATCCAAAGGGATGTCCGTGCTACTCTCGAGTCCATATCTCCAAGTTGAATCCTGGTGGACATGACCAGGCGCACCTCTTCTCAGCCACGGCCCACTCATGATGCATGCAGATCAAGAAGCTTGTGGCACCGGTTATTTCTCGTACCCTGGGCCGAGGTAGAAATTTTGCCGCTTGCCGCCCTTTCGGGTGTAGGAGAGCTAGGCGTGGGATGACTAGATGAGTGCCAGCTCGCCGGGTAAGAACGGCGTGATGATCATGTTTGCCAAGATGGTCCCGCTTGTTCGTTGTCCTTGGCGTATACCAAAGTAAAATGCCTTGGTGGCTTGGACCGCATTGGCAGATTGGCAAGCTTCGGGGGCATCGGGGAGGCCATGGGCGCGTCCGGATAGTCACACGGCGGCCTTGCAACGACGCCCTGCCTCCCTGCAGAGGCGCACGAGGCCATCCAGACGACGCTCGACCATGGGACGACGGTGGCCCGATGCTGCCACGGTCAGTTCTTTAGGGCTGCGACCCCTCCTCCTGATTTGACACTTTTGGGTGAGCTCTCATGGCCAGGGCTCCCTCTCCTTTCGCCTTCCGCCTCCACCTTGACAGCCCTGGCTCTCGGTGCTGATGGCCAACGAATCAGCCATGCCAGAAGTCGAGTGCCCTCGTGCCCCGTGTACATGCGTGGCGTAGTGGCCAGCCATGCTTCCCGTCGTCTCACGCTGTGTTGTGTGCTTCCTGGCTGAGCATCGTCGCCTTCAATGCTTGGTAAGTTCAGGTGTCGGGCCCGAGTGCCTCGGTGATCGGTCGATGGTCCGGCCGTAGCAGCGTAGGAAGAGGCAGGCAGGACAAGACGACCCATGAGCTAGCAAAGAAGCAAAAGCTGGCCATGTTGTGCGGTGCGGCCATCTCTGGTTGGTCGGCGGGCAGGATGGAGAACCCGGGGGTGGGCGGGTCGCGGGCTGGGCCGTCCCAAGAACCAGACGTTTGCCGCCCCTCCCCGTCGTGCATGACTTCTGAAAACAAGGCGCTAGATGACGGCTAAGCATGGGACCGTGTCGTTGCTGCTGCGGAGCGTCATGCTGTGACGAGGGCCTTGTACAGGGGGTTTTGGTGTCCGCGGCGGTAAGCTCACCTTTGGTTGCCCATGAATCTTTCTGGTATACGTGCTGCAGCGTAATGTACACATGAACAAGGTCAAGGGCAAGCAGCTTGCATGATGGCAAAATCTACCGGCTCAAGAGAACCGTAGGCGTCATGGCCCGAACTTAAGAATGGCGGCTTGGCCTTTGGAAGGGTGCCAGTTATGGATCTTGTGTGTGCACAGACCCAGGTTGAATGTCTCCCCACTGACAGACATGACGGACCGGTCAGCGGCCAGCGAATAGCGAAGCCGAACAGGCTCAGTGGGAGCTGAAGCATGAGGCAGGTTTGGAGGTCATGTTGGTGTATAGCGATTAATCCATGTCCGATAAGTCATGTTGGTAGTGGACTCAAGCTTCATAACTTGAGCAGTGGGAATGTGTACTCGAGAGTGGTTGGCAGATGCCGGCCTATGCTTGGCCAATTTTGTGCAAGGTTCCGACTGGGTGTATGGATGTGACTGCATCTCAGCAACCACTCGCGACTGCCTGCCGGGCGAGGCAATTAATCTAGACGGAATCGTTGCCGAAGGGCACCTTTGGTTCGCCGTTGCAAGCGGCGCTGCTGCTCACATCGACGAATGTGACAGATGGCATCCGGGGACCTGATGTCAGGGTCCCGTCTTCCGCTCGGCCGTTTTGCTTAACGATCCGGCCTTGCTCATCTCGTACCCATGTTGCCGAGTGTCCCAACGTGTGTCAAGGTTGTGAAGATGCCAAACCTGGGCAGACGAACCGCATGTGCCGCAGCACCGTCCAGACTGAGGAGACTTTCGACAGAATGACGGACCGAGAGGTCGGGCTGCCACCCTCCACTGCAGCGCCGATCTGTTGTGCTTTGCCATGACTACTTGCTGCCTGCCACGCCGAATCATGGCTGCATGGCAGCCGCTAGCATCAGAGATCTCACTTGGCCATATTAGCTGACGCGCCAGCGCCGTGTGCCCCTCACAGCCGCGGTCCTAGGTGACCACCCTTACCCTTGTGGCCGCCGCGTGCCTCGCATGACACCCCCAGTCGCCAGAGCATCGTCCCGAGCACGAGCTGGAGCGGCGGCAGCAGCAGCAGTAGACAAGGTGGATCATCCAAGGTGTCGACCCCGTCGTTTGCAGGTGCTCCAGCTCGTGCACAGCTCCGGCCTCTGTCCGGCCCAGGCTTGGAATCTCGAGATGTCCTCTCGTCACACGCGTGCAGTACTGTAGGGGCGGCAACTGGGTATTTGAAAGGCGGGCGGAAGGGTCCTGACTCCCGAGGTCATCTTCACCCGCACCTTGTGTGATTATGCATTCTTTGGACGCTCCAGTCTGCTAATGTCCCTTCTTTGCTCCGACGTGCCCACGCCCGTGATGCTGTCTTGTATTCCATGAGGTGTGAAAAGGGCAATCACAGTCGCCCATCGGAACGCCTCGCTCGCAAGGGCTGTTGATTCACCGTCAACGCAAAGCACAGTTATACCAGGGTAAGGTAACAAGGGACAACGCGAAAAGGGGAAAGAGAAGAGAAAAGCATACGCCCAAGGAGGAGCAAGGAGAGCGGCAAACCGACAAGGACTGACGTTAAGGGCATTCGAGAGCCAACTGGTGCTTGTCTTTGCTCGGCGAGTCCCAGGACAAGCTCAGGAGCCAGGAACTTGGAAGCCGCGCCAACCATTCAAAATTTCTCTCTTGCTCCCTCTGCCCGGGCACAGCAGAGCACTTTTTGGCGTCTGTCGGCTGGGCGCATCCTCGTCTTGGCCCAGCTCTCAACATCGGCTCACGGAGCATCGGTTAAAATCTTGCAGGCTCATCGGCGGTAGCGGAAAGCAAGAGCAAGCAAGATAGCCGTATCTCCCTTGTCGGCTTGCACAGCTTGAGACGGATAGGCGATTGATGGCCCGACGTGTGGTGTGCATCCATTCCGTACTGCATTTTATCGACCCTCTCTTATTTCTCTCTTCGTCTCCGCCTGTCTCTTTCTCTCCGTCTCTGCTTCCCTCTCCCCCTTCCTCCTTGGCTCCTTCCTGTCTCCCTTGACTTGCTCCTTCTTTCTCTTTTATTTTCTGCTCATCTGTCCCTAGGTACATGCTTGCCCATTTAGTACCTATTCATTTTGCTTCGGTCAACTCCATGGTCACCTGACAAACTCCTCTCTTCCCTTCCATGTCGTCGAGTCGTGGGCATCCGTAGCTCCCGCCATCCAAGAAACCGGCCCTGCAACCAGGAGCTTGACAGTTGACACCTCGACGACAGCAGGCAGACGACTGGGAGGAGCGCAAGAGGCATCAATGTTTCATCCCCAGCCGACGCCCTTTGCATCGTCGTCGTATCTGGTCCCCGGCTCGCAATCAAATGGCATTGGCCTCGCCCTAGGCTTTGGCATCCCACCACTCCCGCTCCCGCTTCAGTTCCAGTTCAAGCTCCAGCTCCAGCTCCAGCAGCTCCAGGTGCCGGGTCCGCTGGCGACGCAGGCCTGTGCTACCTCTTTGGCAGCGGCTCCAGCACCATCTAGACCGCCAGCGCCAGCCCTGGTCAATCGCCGTCGCCATTCCATCACCACCATCCCCATTTTCCCCAGCAGCAGGCCCATCGGCCCCGGCATCACCACTTTGCCTCACTTTCTGCCGCCGTCGCCGCCGTCATGGATGACCAGCCCAGCTCCAGCCATGACATGGCTGCTCAGCAAGAAGCCGCGCGCGAATACCAGCCGGTCCTCGAGGTGAGCTCGCCCCGTTCCGCCCGCGCCTCGTTCCACTTCTCTCGGCGCCGGCCCCGTCCCGCTTCTCTCGGCGCCGGCCCCGTCCCGCACCTTGAAACGTCCGATGCTAACCTGCGCTTTTCCGCAGGGCCCTCTGGTTGGTGACAAGACGCCCAGCGATGCCATCACTCACGAGTATGCCAAGGCCGATCAAGTCTACGTCGAGAAGACCTTGGTATGTCCCGTCTCCTTCGGTGCCATCATCTGCATTTGCCTGGCGCGTGCACCGTCTTTACCCGGTTTGGCCTCTGGCCGTCTCATTCTCAAACCACCCAACCCTGCCACGGACTGTCCTTCGTGGGATGCCACGGGCTGCTCGCGACACTCAAGTGTACTTCCTACATTTTTACAGTTCGCCTAGCATGCTGATTGATGCTACTCATAGGCGCTCCCTCAGACGTACTCGCATTACCGCCCAATCCAAGGCGACGGTAACTGTGGCTGGCGAGGTGCGTAAACCTTTCTCATTCACCCTCAACTTTGTCATATCTCAACTCGCCTCTTCCTCCTCGCCACCTCTGCTGCCCTAGCCCTGTCCACGTGCTGGGCATTGCCATGTCATGCTGCGTCGTTGGGTTACGGACGCGTGTTGACTTGTCGCTCCTGTCCCTGTAGCCATTGGCTTCTCATATTTCGAGAAGCTCGTTGAATCGGGCGACCAAGGCAAGATTGAGGGCGAGGTCGCCCGCCTCATCAGCCTCAACCACATGCTCTCCACGGTCGGCGGCTATACTTACTTCGAAGACTGGGTCGATGAGATGACGGGCCTTTTGCGCGACTTGGCCGCCAACGTCACCAACCCGGTCGCCGCCCGCGCCTTGCTGCTACAGCGCTGGAACGACGTCTCTGTCGAAGGATGTTTAATCTACTACTTGCGCCTGCTGGCGGCAACATACCTCAAGGCCAACGCTTCCACGTACGATCCCTTTGTCCCGGATGGTCAGGGTGTTGCATCCTACTGCAGTCAGTCCATTGAGCTGCCAAACCGCGAGATCGAGCATCTGGGCATCGTGGCTCTCGTCAACGTTCTCCTCAAGCCTGCCGACTTCGTGCTTGAGATTGCCTACCTCGACCGCAGCCCCGGCAGTCAGGTCAATCACCACCGCTTCATCGACGAAACCGACGGTCAAACCCTGTCGCTCGACGGGCCGACTATTTTTCTGCTTTACCGTCCTGACCACTATGATGTTCTGTACCGTGCTCCGGACAACGTGCCATCGAACGACCTCGCGACGCCCGTCAGCATGGAGGTCAACCGGGTCTCGAGCCTCTCTCACGACGCTCAAATCACTGGCACAAGTACATCTCTCGGTGCATTTGCCACATTGGACTTTGGCACATTGGCGCTGCTGCCGGGGTTTGGGGGCGTATCGAGCATGCCTTCTCTCGGTCTGCAGCCGGCGACGGCCAGCCCTCCTGGAGGTGAAACCTTTCCTCCGGCGCAACAGAGCCAGTGGCCTCCCCCCTTTGCGGATGAGCCCAGGCTCAGCGCATCGCCGTCTAATGCACCCGCGATGGCTTCGGTGCACGCTGCAACTCCGCCCGGGGGACTCGGCGCGGCATCGCCCATGGGCTCCATGTCTTCCTTAATCACCAGCAGCTTGCCTGTAGATAGCCCAAAGAGCGCGCCCCTGCTCCAGACGGCGGGTGCGTCCGCGGCAACGGGATATCCAATCCGGTTCAGCCCCGTGCAGCTCGATTACGAAGAGTCCAAGAACAGTTTCCGAGAATCCTCTTTTCAAGTAAAGACCAATACCTTCAAGAACAGTGTCTGGAACCGGGCGCACTACGGCAACCCCGATTTCCATCCCGAGGAGTGGAGCCCGGAAGAAGAGAGTGCGGATGGTCGATTGGCAAGCAAGAGGCGCGCCAGAAAAGACCGCGATTCCTAGGGGTTCATCGAACCCCCCTGAAGTGGAGCGTTTACCAGCAATACCCTCGCCCTGGAGTTGCTTCGAAGCAATCTTGAATGGCTGAAGGATCTTCTGAACCGCAGCAACAACCTTCCATTCTTCAAGGGAGAGTTGTTCGTTTAATATCGCTGGCTTGTCCTGTTCTTTTCCGCCTTGACCAAGCCATCGTTCCTCGATGATGGAAAACATCCTGTTCAAGGCTGAGCGTTTAAGCAGAGCGCGCGACGCCATTGCCTCATCGGATTGCCAACGACTACAGACATTTTGGACCCACGTAAGAACAGGTTCGGTGGGGGCGATTTGCCGTTGAGTTTCATGAAAGTCCTCGAGAAGCTGACTGCTCGTTCGCAGAGCGATGCCAACATTGTGGAGCTTGCCAAATGGCCCGAACTTGCGGTACTTGTCCACTTTCTCGGCGGTGATGATATCAGGGACTGGGAACCGATCCTGGCTCTCTTCCGGGGCTATCTCGACCTCCAAGGATTCATCCATGCTCATATCACTGAAATTTTCGTCATTCTCCAGCTCATTGATAGCGTCAGACAGATGTCGCTGCTCGTCGTCTTCAGTCATAAAGTCATTATCGCCCCAGTGAGCAAGCAGCTCATCGAAATTGTCGCTCTTGCTCCCGTACATCATAGCCCGGACTGCCAAGTTCAGAAAATGGGGGGCGCAACGAATGCGACGCTCATCTTTATCGAAATCGAACTCTGCGGCAAGTGCTAGTGCTTCCATCGCCGTATCATTATTCTTAGCGTTATCAAGCGTAAAGTACCCGACTCTAATCCCCACAATGTTAGTATACCCAGGTTGATGGCTCCACGGATTTTTTGGTAACAGTTCTATACCTATCTTGAAGGCCAAAAGCGCATATAGTATCTGCAACTTCATCTGCAAGCACTGCTCCAATATGGCGCTTCCTGAGAGCTGGCAACCCCAAAAGGATCCTCCACTGTTTCCAATCTTGGTCGATGAAGTGTGCGTTAATGCCAAGGAAAGATGTATTCTGTCGTGAAGTCCAGCCGTCGAAAGTAAAGTGAATCATGTTTCTCGCTCGTTGAAGAACCTCATGAACAGGGCCAAGTGCTCGATTGTACTCGCTCGTAAGGAGGCTCACGAGGGTCCTGTCGCTTGGTATCTGTCCTTCACGAAGAGATGGGTTGTTGTAGAGCAGGAGTCGCCTGAAGCGATCCGAGTTGACAAGATTGAAGGGGAGGTTGTGATACGTTAGCCAGTCGAGCAGGAGCAGTTGGTTCATCTTTGGATCGAACAATGTATACAGATTGCTGAGGAGGCTTTGATCGCGAGGGTTCGTCGGATCGGCGCGACCGAGGGTTCGTCGGATCGGCGCGAAGCATATCAAGGAGATTCCGCTCAGCACGCCCAACCCCGGCAAGCGGGCCGCCCCCTTGTCTAGAAGACGTCTGACAAGTTAGCACGTTATGCATGATGTAAAGACAGGAGACCGAGAGACGGCACAAACCACGATCTTGTGCTCCTTTCTCAAGTGCCGGACAATGCTTCCAGCAGTTGAGGCGATGAAAGTGTAATTTGTAGTCTTCAGCTTGTTGTGGAGGAAACATCTCTCGCAAACCCATACGATCTTATGGTGCTGAGAGTTGTTGTCCTTCATTCTGAATCCAAATTGCCACCACCATGTCCGCTCCCGAGAAGGGTCGTGGCATGCCGTGAATCCGGGAAACCGCTTGAACTTGTCAGTCGTGACCATCGTGACGAGCAATCTCTCCACCCTGCAAGTCATCGCGCGGCCGCGACAGCAGTCTGGGCAACGTACAATCCGTGAGATATACGAATGCGTCGAGGCGTTGCGGAAAAGAGGATGTGGTGTAGCCCTTCGATGAGTGCCCGCCCAAGAAGAAGATTTCACTATGGACTCGTTGCCCAAAGCAGCCGCGAAAGACAGCTCCCTTCACAGGGGGCTGACGTTATGGAGAGATCCGATCTTGGGGCTCATCAAAAGCCTGCGAAGGCCACTCGATGTCATACCGAGGTTCATGCTATCGACTTGGAAGACGCTGCCCGTTCGACAGCTTCAGTCATGAGAGGCAGTCGGGCCCCCTTCCACAAGTCGGAGGAGATTCAGCGTTTGGACAACGTATGGGCGCGTCAAGAAGCTGCCCGCATCATGTCTGGTATTGAAGATGCTAAGATGCGTGACTGAGCTTAGATATCTTTTTCCACAGCCAGTTGTGCTAGCTTTCCGATGGTTTTGCATAAATTCGAAGCAGAGCAGGCTGTAGAAGATCTGGGAAGGCGCCATCGAGACCATAGGTCGTGTGCCGTTCAATGGGCCTATGACCGCTCTGCCACGCATATCCACATCGCTCCCAGCCGTCCTTGTGACATCCAACTGTGGTTGCGTCCACAACGCCGCCGCCGCCGTCCACAGCCGTGAGGAACACAATGACCTCTGCGATATGCCAATGCTCCGGTGACAGGTCAGATCTCGTGGTATAGCCTCCAGCTGTGTCAAGGGGTCCATCCCCCGCAGCTTTTGGCCGTGTTAGACATAATAGCCGTTCTCGATGCAACAGACGCCAATCACAGCAGGTGAGGCGCACGTATCTCCGCGGCGACATTAACCAGGCATGGTCAGCGGGGTACTGCTCCAATAGTGAGATGCCACTAGGGCGATTCAGCGGCAAAATCAATCAGCAAGCATCCCTTTGAGTGTCCGAACGCCGCCCCCAGGTCACGAGACCCACAGTACGTAGCTACATGTAAGATACAGCTTCAGGGGCTAGTAGCATCAGCAAAACCTTCACAAGCCCATTTTGCTGGCATATGGCTCTGCAACAAGATCCACAAGACTCGCAAGGGGCTATTCCAGCTTTGAATAGCTTCGAAAGGTCCCTATTCGTACGGCTTGACCACTGTCAGCGCGAGCAGCCTGTTGACAGCACAGTCCGCCCCCAATTTGACCCTGAGCCTGAACGGGGCCCCGAGTTTATCCCTTTTGTGGTCCCCGAGCGCGAGCCACAAGTCCGACAGCTGCCACCAGACCCGTTGTCACTTTTCCATTGGTTCTTACCCGAATCTATGGTTGAGGAATGGGTTAGGTACACGAATAATGGTCCAAGGCCGGGCCCCGAGGGTCCAAAGCAGCAGTATTCACGAGAGAGTCGCTGGACAGAGACGTCTCTTGGAGAGGTCTTTTTATGGGTTGCTCTTCTAATCTATATGGGCTTACATAGAGAAACAAGAGTACAAGACCATTGGAAGACTTCTACAGTTGACTCAATGGTCCCTATTCACCCGATCCTTCAGTATATGTCATTTAACCGGTTTTTTCTCCTCCAACGGCATATTCGAATAAGCGACTCAACGAGCATCTCATATGGCCTCCCAACGCCCTATGCACAAGTCAATGAGTGGGCTGAGCACATACAACAAGCGTCTCTTGCCCTCTGTCAGCTAGGCACTTGTTTGGCTATAGATGAGTGCATCGTCGGCTATACAGGGAGGTCGAAGCAGACAGTCACTATCCCTAATAAGCCTACGCCTACAGGCTTCAAAGTGTGGGTTATAGCCCAAGCAGGCTATTTTATTCGGTGGTTTTGGCACCAACCTTCTAATGCCCTCGGCCCGGCTGCTGGGAAAAAAAGGAAGAGAGCTACAGGCACAGCAAAGAGCAGCATTTCACTCAACCCGACTCAAAGCGTCGTTGTTGCCCTAGTTAAGCAACTACCAGAACAGACATACCACGTCTTTTTCGATAACCTTTTTTCCTCACCAAACCTACTCAAAGCTCTTCGTCAGCTAGGGATTGGGGCTACAGGCACAGCCCGCATCAACTGTGGCTTCTATCAGCCCTTTGTGGAGGCCAAGAAAGCTGACACAAAGGGTGATTGCTGGTCTTGGGGCACACTTAAGACTGCGCCTACCCCTGACGGTCAGGTAGAGCTCTAAGAGACAAGCTCGTTAGTATTTCCTTCACTGATTTGTCTTCTTCATCCCCTAGGTCAACCAATTCGCGTGGAAGGATAATGCTCTTGTGCTTTTCCTCTCAACAGTCTATTCCGGCAAGGAATTCGAACAGCGTATACGCCGGCGGCCGACAACAACACTGCCTCGCGCACGCCCAATACAGCATAAATTTGGTGATGAGCCGGTAAAAGAGCTATCTGTGCCGTCTATTTCAGCGGTATATAACGATGAAATGGGTGATGTTGATATTGGTGATCAACTAAGAGCAGGTGAGGGACTAGACCACCGTATTTGTAAGGGAAACTGGCGAGCAATTGCGTGGTCCTTTCTGCTTGAGACTGCTCTAGTCAATAGCTACTTATTACAGCTTTGGGGCCAGCCAAGCTGGCCACGAATAACCTCACAGCGCGAGTGGCGGCAACGCATTGTGAGAGATCTTTGCGAGGCTTACAGCAAAGACGGTAGCTCAAGACAACGGCATCGAGCTGGCGACACATTTACGCCTATTGCGCAGCACAATCACGTCAAGCTATCAAGAGGCTCGCTCTGCGTTGCTTGTCAAGGCTTTAAAGCCGGGCAGCCAAGATCACAGAGTCAACGCAGGCCGCTTGGGGAGATTAGCAGCAACAAGAAGCCGAAAAAGACGAAGAAGGGATGTGACCAGTGCAATGTAGCTATTTGTACCGGGACGGATTGTTGGGACTTCTATCATAGCCTAGTTTGCTAGTAAAAATAAGTACTGCTGATGTTGCGGCGTTTTTATTCGTCCTTACCCCTGTTCGTGACTTGGGGGCGGCGTTCGGACACTCAAAGGGATACAGTACATCCGCAGGTCGAGAGGCAGGGAAGTCAGGTAACTACTAACAGCCGGTCATCTGGTCGCCGTTGTTCCAGCGGCCGGCTCGGCGAATCTGTACAGACCTGTCAGTTCTGGCCGGGATAGCCGGACTTCAAGACATCTCGCGCGTGGTATGCTGCGCGATGCTTCTTGCGACTCGTTCTCGTACTTGCTGTTCGATGGAGGCCACTGCGAAAGCCAGATGCTCGTATCGTCTCTGAAGTACATTGAGGCCATTTCTCACGGAGTTTAAGTCTTTATTAATGCTTCATCGCTGGAAATAGCCATCAGCGCTCCACTTCCAAGCCTTTATTCGAGCAAATGACTTCCGCGGCAATTGGATATTTGGAGAACCTACGTCTCGATCTCTAAAGAGCAGCCTGTAAGGCTTCTTTCCAATCCTTGCGATTGCTCCCCAATCTTGTTGAAAACGGCGTGGACTTGAGTTAAAATCCGATTGCTCTTCTTTGGGGGAGGCTGTCGAAGCTTAGAGACCCAGACACGGTGAGCATCTCTGACCAGGGAGTGGACGACGGCATCCCCATCGAATCACTCACTTGGGGGAAACTCCGAGAAAATATTTACAGGTTTTGGAGGGAACATCTCTCGAGAACGGGCAGAAACCTCGTGAGGATGCCTACACTTGAGGGGTTAGATGTGATAGTTTGAGAAATATGGAGTATCGCTTTCTCTTCTATCGGTGGACTGAACTTGAAAAAGGCTATGTGGTAGAATTCGCGCATTTGGTGGCTTCTTACTCCAAATAACCTCCAGAGCCCATGACAGATGTGGTCCGCACCTGCGGACGGGGAGACATGAGACAAGAAAGAAAAGGTGGTGCTGGACACCACAACAGCCAGGACACCGCAAGAGCCACTTTTTTGACCCCTTCGCCTTGGTTTATGTTCTCCCGCAGGATTGAAGGGCCTTGCGGGATTATCCGTAGACTAATTAATTTTTTTTAACTTTCCGGGGGAAGGCCGTCTCCCCCTTCGCAACATTCGCCTCCATCTGAGGTTGGAGGTTCCACGAAATGCATCTTCACCGCTGAGAGACCGCTGAGAGGGAGAGAGGGCGGGTAATAATGGGGCGGGAGGAAGGGGATGGGTCGACGGGCGTATCCGGCGTTTTTGTGCCCGACTAAGTGACTCGGCTACTTAGTCGGTCCCCACAGGGGAAGCCTTCTTGCTCTGCACAAAGTACTCCGTACGAAGTGAAGTAATGCAGGCAGCTAAGGGATTTCCTGGTGATGCGCCGGATCGGATGATTCGCCGGATTTTGGCCCCCTTGCATTCCAGCGAACAATTCAGCAAAACTCCGCCTTAGTCGTCTTGGATAACTTCTAATGGAAGCAGGTCCGGCATATATGCCGAGATATGCCATTCAGTCTATTTCGCAGTCATCAAGCCACCGTGGTCGCCGCCTATTGCGCCCTGACCGCCCAAGTCCCCGAATTGCAACCACCATCTCTCGATCGCTCTCGACAGCCAAAGATGGCTTTTGGGGAATGGAAAAAGTGGTCGAGACCGACTCTGGACCTTTGCATAGGCTATCCATGGGCGATCTCAAGAATTCCGGCGCTGCCGGTGGCTCTGGCAGAGCCGAAATGGCGACGATAATCTCGTCTCGAACACCCGGACTCTTCTCGAGAGTATGTGGTGCCACACGGGGGACAAATTCCATCTCCGACATTGTTTTCCGGTTGCTACGCTGCAGCTCTTTCCGTATCTGCCGATTTTTCTCCCTCTCTTGCCGCTTGGCTTCCTTTGCCTGCCGTCTTTGGTCCGTTTCTGCCTCTCGCTGCCTTCTCCTCTCCAAGGTGAGAGCTTTGACCTCTGCAGCCCTTTTCTGTCTTTCAAACTTTTGTCTTTCCTTCTCTAATGTCTCCTCTTGCTTTTGAGTCTCCATCGCTGCTTTCCGTAGGCGTGCTTGGGCCACTTTCGCGGGACTGAACACCTGAGCCGAGTTAGGATCTACACGGTCGAAAAGGTAATCTTTCAGAGCTTTACCGCGCATTCTGCGCTGTTTTTCGTGGAAGATGGTCTCGCGGAGTCCCTGATTCTCATATCGAAGCAATTCATTTTGAGATTGGAGGCTTTCGAGAGTGCTTCTGAGCTTCCGACTGTCTCGTTCGGCGTTTTTGAAGGATTTATCGACTACTTTGTCGACAAGTCGGCGCAAATCCCGAGCAGTGGGTTGCTCAAGGGCAAGCGAGTCTGCAGAACTGCTGCCAGACTCAGATTCATCTTCTCTTTTCTCCGTGATCTGCGACAAAACGACTTCGGGGTCAAATGGGAGCAATCCGGTCCGTTTCCACCCACTTGCGATGTTCTCCGCTGAGAACGACGACCCGAATGCGTCCCAAAATAGCGACCAGAACTCCCTCTTGGACAGTCCAATGAGTCCCTGTGTCTTTGCAGTCCATCGGATGAGCTGGTTGGTATACGCGGTCGAAAGAGGGCCAAAAAGGGACACATCAAGCGGCTGCAGCCTGTGCGTGGAATGGGGCGGAAACACGGCAACAATTATCCGATGCTGGTCGCACCACTCCAGGAAGTCCATATTAACATGACCCGAGTGTCCATCGGTGATCAGAAGGCGGTAATCACGGCCGTTTCGCGCCTTTTCTTTCGTGAACCGGTCGAAAACACCAATGAGCCACTCCTTTCCAAGTTCATGGCTCGTCCAACCCGATTCTGAAGTTGTGAAAAATGCTGATTGGTGCTCGGGGTCAAAGTCCGTCAACCAAGAGTCCTGGACTTGTCCTGGCTTGCCTTGGTAGATTAGAAACGGGGGTAGCGCGGTCAGGTCTTGACAGACGCATGCCAGGAACGTGATCCATGATCTGTTGCCATCCTGAGCAGCACCGATCAATTTCCCTTGCTTCTTGGCACGAACAGAGAATACTCTCTTGGTACGATTGATGACGCCGAGTAGAAAGCCCTTTTCATCCACATTATACGTGTTGCAAGGCAGAATGTTGTATTTCTCGATTTTCCCGCGAATCTTGTTCAATCAGCGGTGAAGGAATGGACTTGGGCGTCTACTTACGAGTTCATAGTAAGCTTTGTACCGCGAGGGATTGTCCGCCCTCTTTCTTGCGATATCAAAACCGTCGAACCAAGTGCAACCGAGCTCATTGCTGTTGCGTCGAACGAAGCTATACGGCCAGTCCTTTCCGACCTCGATTTTGGCGATATCCTGGGCGAAACTTTTGATCATCGGCAGCGTAGGCGGAATCCCACGTGACGAAAGCTTACGAATATACGCAACAAGGTCCCTTTCTTGCTGTTTTGAGAGACGTGACTTATACAAAGCGTCGGCATCCTGTCTTGACCTCTGTTTGCCTTGATGTCGTCGACGCAGGGTTGTCTCGTCACACTTGAACTGACGGGCCACCTTGGCATAGTTCACAGTGTCAGACGACTTTAAAAACTCAAGCGCTTCATCAATTGGGGCCATGGTTGTGGAGTAATTCATGAATGAAGTGGAGGCGCGAACTGGCGGTGAATCCGGCGGATTGATCGATCCGGCAGATCACCGGGAAATCCCTTAAGACAACCCCCACCACATTTTTGGTCATCCCTCAGCTCTGTCAGGCTGAACAACCCATCTTGCACCAAAATGCCAAACACTGCGGATCCCTCCACCGCCGAACTCGAGGAGCTCGCAGCCACTGATGTCCTCGGGTGTTCAAGCGAACCCAAATTCGTAATTTCTTCGATTCTCGTTCTTATGTGGTGATTCGTTGACTGCGGGCGCAATGCCGTTGGAAACTTCCTGACGAGCCTGTGTTTCTATGTGTTTCTTTCTCGGGAGTCTTGGGGAGACCCTCCCTGCTGCAGGGTGAGACAGGGCGAATTAGTCGTTTTATTGGCTTGGGAGACATTGCTTGTTCGTCTCAGGGACGTTTTAGTGACGAGTATTGTTGGAGAGTCCCATGTCCATCACGCCATGCAAAGTCAGGTGCACCAATTGACAATTGCTTCTCAATTGACGCATATGTGATTCACAATCTTACAAGTATTTAGAGATAAAATCGCCCGACTTTGGTCTTCATTTGTGATGGATACAAATGTTTTCATTCTTACTCGAATCAGCGGCCAGGCAATGTTGACTCGGCCTTTCCACCCGCGTGCCACTCACCAACGGAGCTCGGACAACATCGTTCTCTATTCTGGCCACCTTCCCTCACGCAATTCGGGCATGGAATCGCCGCCTGTGCAAACTACAGCTTGTCTTGACGATCTTTGTCGGCCCATGGGGGGGATCCATGACGGCTGCTGTTGCTGCTGTTCTCATCCGTTTTGTTCTCCCCTCCGGTTTGAGAGCTTCTGCAAACGGTGGCTCCTTATTTTGTCGGTGACGACACAGAAGCCTTCGGCCTCCTCTGTCTTGAAGACTCTCAAGGACTGTCTAGGCTCAACGAGCTTTGCGTATCAGGCGACGCAGCGTGAAAAAGGGAGGCTTTTTTTCAACAGGGTTCTGTTGCGTGTTGGTCCAGGATCCGGAGGGTTTACCCGCGAAAACTACAGCCGACTTCAGACTCGGCTTGGACCGGCACTTCCTCCGCTTACTGACAGGGATTCAACTGTTCTTGACTGCACGGTTGTGCCAGTGTCTTGCTGTCTCATGCAGATGAAGATGCAGCTGCCTTTGTGGATTTCCCACATGGTATTGGCAGGAACTGCAAAGTCCGGCTGCGAAGGGCTTGTGAATCAACTCCTGAATGAGATACAGGGCGATAGTATGGAAGATTCATTGAAGCGAGGGGCTCAATTTTCATAATCACTCTTCTCTCCGGCCAAATTTTTGGACTTGATGACTTTTACGACCAGAACCTCATTTTGGATCAAACTTTCACGGATGGCAAAACTATTGGAGTGTTACCCGTGCCACGCCCCACCTTTATTTGGAACTCGCGAGCTCGCACCACCTAAAGGTGGTGCTCACCACCAACATACCCACACCACCACAATACCCAGAATTTCGACCGTCCGACTTCAGCATCCCTACATCTCAACCAATTCGCGGTCTCGTCGCTAGCTGAAATGGAAGCACGTACACAGGCCGCTCTTAGACACATTGAAAATTTTCCTGGTGCCAAAGTCGCAACTGTGGCGCGAGAATTCGGTGTAACACGTGATCGATTGCGATGCCGTCTTCAAGGCCGACCTCCTAAAATTGGTCAGCGAGCCAGGAACACGAGGCTTTCGCAACCAGAAGAGAAGACCCTGTGTCGCTATATCGATCGTTTGGATAATGTGAACCTTGCGGTACGCGTTGAGTTCGTTACTGACGCGGCAAACTGCATCTTGCGTGAGCGGTCTGGCCAGAGTGGCGCTCCTACCGTGGGGCTAAACTGGACTTCTCGCTTCTTGAAACGCCACGGCTACTTCAAAAAGCGCCAAAAGAAGCTTCATGCAGAGCGCCAAGTCTCTGAGGATATTACACGAGTTAACGAGTACCGGTATTTCCAGCGTCTTCAGCAGGTCGTGGAAGACAATGGTATACCTGCCGAGGACATCTGGAATATGGACGAGACTGGTTTTCGCATCGGGGTTGGCAAAGACCAGCTGATTGTGACAAAACGGAAGAGAGCTCATTATTTTGGCATTCCTGAGAATCGGGAATCTGCTACTGCGATCGAAGCTATCTCGGCGAATGGGGAGGTTGTTCCGGCATTTTTGATACTCGCTGGCCAGATGCACATGGCTTCATGGTATCAAATACCTGAGCTGGCTCCTGACACAGTTATTCGACCCACACCTACTGGTTACTCAAACGACGTGATCAGCCTGGAGTGGCTCCAGCATTTTGACAAGCACTCGGAAAAAACCTCAAGAAGCTCGAAGCGTCTTCTAATTCTCGATGGTCATGGTTCTCACCATACCAGGCAGTTCATTGAATACTGCGACAACCACGATATTATTCCCTTCGGCATGCCACCGAATCTCACGCATATACTTCAGCC
>KQ030770.1:0-23706 GCA_000956045.1 Hirsutella minnesotensis 3608
ATCCAACGGACCTCCACAGCTCCGTGTTCGCGTGCCAAAGACTGAAACTCAATGAAGACGTTTTGCGATGAGTCGCTCGGCGTGCCTCGCAAGCATCTCGCGGTCGCAATGTTGTCGAGACAGACAAAGACGGGGTCAGTGTCTGAGAGGCTCACTGCAGCCTTTAATCCCTCTAGTGCTCCTTTCGCTTCGGCATCGAACACCTCAGCAGGTCCAAGACGGCCCTTGCCGCTCAGGATTGTGGATCCGTCCTGGTGAACGACAAAGCCGTATCCGACGTGGCCCTCCTCAGAGCGCGAGCCGTCGGGGTAGACGACGAGAGTTCGTGGAGGCAATGTTTGCAACCAAGAGCGAAAGTTCCCCGCCGTCTCAGTTTTCGATGCACTCTGCAGAGGCGCATGCTGCTCTTCGGCAAACCCGCGCTGCAGTAGAGCCGGTCTCGGGCAGCCCGATAGCATTTCGTCGGTACGCCGCAGTCTGGTCCGGAAGGGCTGAGGTGGTTTTTGGTACTTCAGTTTGATAAGTTTATTCACGGTCACGACCGGAGCGTTCGGTCGCGACGTGCGCTTCACGAGCGGATGAGCTTCGTCGAGTGCCTTAAGGCGCGCGGCAAAGGCCATCCGACGCGCCTCTAGCAGCAGAGAAACGGGCGGTATTCCTGCCTCTCTATGCAGAACGTTTGTCGGTGTCGTCCTCCACACTGGTAGGATAGCCCGGAGAGACGTGTAGAGTGCCTTGCTCATCTTCTTGACGAGGTTGCCAATCCCCGACGGCCCTTCCTTGGTAGGCTTTGTCCAGCGCGGGCACGTCGGACCGGGATACCAGGCTTCCGTCGCGTACAGTAGCACCGGTAAGACGCAAGCGCATACAGCTCGTCGCACAGCGCTCGGTAGAGGACCATGCTTGGTGTTTGTCAGTCTTCTAAGATGGAAGGCAACCGCTTGGGCCTTGGCTGTCCACTTCCCAATGTGTGTCTTGAAAGAGAGGGTGCTGTCGAGCCAAACGCCGAGCCACCGCATCCCTTCGACCGGCCGTTTCTCGATCTCGCCGTGGAGCACCGCCGGTGCCATCTTGGGCTTCATTCGAGAGAAATGCATGACCTCTGTCTTCTTGGGATCGAAGGAGATGCCGTTGGCGGTGCCCCACGCAAGAAGCTCTCGCACATGACGAGACGCTTCGGTGGACGTTTCATCAAGGCTATTGCCGACGCACAAAATGGCAGTGTCATCCGCGTAACCGAAGCGTCCCTGAGGATAGCCTAGGCGGTAGATCGGTTCCGTGTAGAGTAGGAAGAGAATCGGCGAGACTGGCGATCCCTGTGGCAGACCACATTGAAGGGGCGATGAGTCCGTCACGATGTCCTGATAGCGGACGCGAGCCAGTCTGTCTTGCATGAATGAGCCGACCCAACGCACGAGGTTCGATGGCCATCCTTGTTCTCGTAAGCGAAGGACCAGTCTATTGCACAGGACTGTATCGAAGGCACCCTGTATATCCAAGGTTACTAGGGTCGCAACTTGCTTGCGCGCGAACGCTTCTTCGATGTCGTGAACTAGGGCCGCTACGAGGTCCACAGCTGATCTCTTCGGGAGCGCGCCGATCTGTTGCGGATGCAGAACGCCGAAGTGAATTGAGGCCCACGCGAGACGCCGTGCAATTCGGCACCTTTCACACTATCAAGGTTAGCTACCCAGGGTAATCAACTAAACGGGCCTGCACATTCCGTGTCTCCACACTTTATGGGAATCCATCTACCCCGCACATAGCCCTCCCCTTTCACCCGTCGCGTCACCGATTTCTTCAGACAATAGTTCTCATAACTATGGGTTAGATTGAGCTTGCAGATCTGCTGCTATATCGGCCTCCGTCGCTGACTTGAGGCTGGGAATGGGGGTGCGTACAAATTGAGATTCAGTCGCGTACGGATAGACTGTCAAAAAAAGCAACTGCCCTCTACGCTGAGCTGCAGTCGCGGTGCAGCCATGACCACCAGAACGCATTTTCTTGCGCCTCGCATACCAAAACCGAGACGTCCGCGACGGTAGGCTGAGAACAACATTTGTAGATATTTGGCATGGCGACGACTGCGGCGCGTCGACCTCGCTGCCGTTGGTGAAGAGATACAAATTCTTCTGCTGGCACCATGTCTTGGCAACATGCGTACTTTCAAACATCATGACGCCATCTTCTGGGCAGCGGGGTATGAGCCCTAGCTTCGCCTCGCTCCGGCCGTGCCGGGCACTCTTCGTAGTCCTCTCGCGGCGGCCCGAGGCGGTTTGTGCATTATGCTGGGATCCGACAACCCGTGGCTTCGTAACCTTTTATGCCGCAGTGAGCGCAGCGTTCTTCTTCCGGGCAAACCCGACTAGCATGAAGTCCCAACAGTGGCCGCATTGCAGCGCTAAGGCTGACTAGCGCTGGCGCCATCGATGGCTGATGGGGCTTTCTCAAGGATCACGACTGTACGCTTCGTCGACCGCATGCTACCAGGGTCCCGGCGGGCTTTTGTGACAACCTCGTAGGTATGGTCAAGGGAGTGATGTGCGGTAGAGAAGTTATGATGAACGTAAGGTCATCGTAACAGCATTAGCGTGTAGTGTGACGTCCTTGCAAACACCCTCAGAAAAACATGCTGTACTGTGGTGAAAGGGGTGTCGTCATGAGGGGAGGCAGTACGTATTTCCTACCGTAAGGTGAGCAATCTGAGCACAGTGATTCTACCTGATTGACCCAATAGCTTCGTGAAAAATAGACTGACGGTCTCTGTATCGATACGGTGCATCTCATTATTTGTTGGCTGGCAACTAGTGCATCTGGTTCGGCTCTGAAGGCGATTTCTAAGCTTGACGGGGTGCGCTTCGAATTCATGTGAATCGCAGTCACCTTTTACCTCGGGATTAGCTCAAGATACCACTTAGCCCTTTGTACTTCGTACACGTGCTTCGAGGCGCGCAGTCTACTGCGGAGGTTTTGATGTAGGATGCTTGAAAAAGGGGCTTAGTACCCGGGTAAGCGGTCTGGCGGCACCACCTTATTGGTGCTTGGGAAGCCGAAGCCACCAAAAGAGTGGGCCTCAGCACGAACATTGTCTCCGCTAATTCGAGGCGCCCCACGCCGCTGACACTTGTGCCCAAAACCCCTTCTGTGTCATTTTCCCGGCCCAACGGAAGCTCCAACGTTCTCGCGACCATTCCACATTTTCGCGTTCTAAACTCGAAATCGCCAAAGACGAAAACTTGACGAAGTCCGTACACAATCGAGAACTATAGATGGCTTTCGGCAGTCGCTTTTCCTTGAGACGCCTGGATTGAACGATGCTACTGCCACGTCAGTCCACCCAAGCCAACACGAAGAATTCATACCCTTTACCTTTATTCATGCAACAATCGAAAACAGACATCCTAGCCAAGCGATAAAGTGATTTTTGCCGTGAGCGATATCGGCACACGCTTCGTTCAATTATCTGCTCTGATAGAGTTCGAGTCCAATGGTTTGAGGCCATTCCCTCCTCGCCAACAACATAACTGATTGGACATGTAGCCGTTCGTTCGCTTAGAACCCGACGAGTCCATAGTATTCGACAACGAATGCGGCAAGACGCCTGATGTAATCGTTGGCCGAAATCAAATGCTGCACTGGCGCCAGTGTTTGATCAAAGTCCTCGAGACGGACGATAAAGGACGGAGACTTGTCAAAGAAGATTGGGCCGTAAGCACAGGAAGAGGCAAAGTGCCTCGAGGCACTCAGATTCACGTAGGCGGTATAGGCGGTGTATGGAAGGAAACGGAAGAGTAAATCAACATTGCGCTTAATTCGAATCTTGCTGTCTATATAATTTGCGTTGAATTAACGTACCCTCGACCAACCCTAACGACATACAGAGCTCTGCTTTGTCGTTCGCTTTGTGGGAGATGACCATCCACACACAGTCTGTGCGAGCACGTAGTTGCCTGAGGTCGTCTTGATAGGCAGGGCTTGCTGCAATGGCGCTTGTGATCTCTGTTCCTAAGATTGCTGGGATGACGTCGTGTCGACTACCTCGTAGAGTGACGTTCGGATTAGGCAGTATTTTGGCACCTTCAGGAAGACAGAGATATCGTAGCCCAGCAGTCGTCTCTAATCGTGCATCGAAGAGATCCCGAGCAAGATTGTCTATCTTGTTTTCCACGATATCCAAAACCATTTGACAGCCAAAGTTGGATCGGACATTCGGAAATGACATGGAAATGGAGGCGACAAGGACGTCATCTTTTCTAGGGTGAGAAACCCTTCTGATTGCATCCGAGAGTGAAGGTGGAAAAAGCTGTATACTTCCTGCCAGAGATGCATTAACCAGCACGTGCTCGTACTCGGCGACGTACTGGGCCGCATCGAAGGATGAATGTGCTAGTAGAGGATCTCGTGGAACTGCGGATGAACTCCTACAGCTACGTGCTGGGGATGGACTTCGGCGATCTTCAGAAGGAACCCCTTCGCGACCGTTAACACGTTAGTTTCGGCACAAGAATAGACGGAGAGCTGAAACTACACGGCAGCACGCCATCCAGAAACAAACATTCAAATCACCCCATCCGAGAAAAAAATCACTAAAACAAAAACTTGGGCGAGAGGGGAAGAAGCTTTTGTCTCTTTTGGAACAGGGTAGAAAGGGAGAAGGGGGTAAAGAAAGAGGGGGGGGTTTAGGCTACTGCGGATAGGAACTTACGCCGCCTTTTGCCAGCGCGTAGACGATTGGTCGTGGTCCACCAGCGCTCGATCTTATCTTTGACATCATATCCAAGCTCGTTTGCCACCTTCAATGCCACCGAAACCCGGGCTGCCAATGGCTTACCTTCAAGATCGCTGATCTTCTGTCGCAAAGACTTCTGGCCTGTGAAATGCGTTGTCTGGTCAGAGGCTACTTTACTGAGGTGATAAGCCAGCCAGGCGAATTTGTTTTGATCCAGAAAAATCCTGGTAGTCGAGTTCGGCTCGGCTTGCTGCGCCGACTGCCAGGCCTCCAGCAAGCCTTTTGGAGCGCGTTCAAGACTGCTCACGCGATCAAGAAGCCATGCAACGTCATTGGAGGCGTCAATTCGTTGGTCATTAACAACAAAATCCTCGTGGTCGTTGTCCATGCTGTAGGGGGGAGCGAAAAGTCGAACGGATAAGCAAGCAAGGAGCGAAATCAACTGCATAGGACAACTATGAGGGATAATACGCGGCGCAGCTAAGGCTAAATAAGATGCGTTTGCTAGCCTTCAAGGCCTCGAGTGAAACGTAACCCAGCAAAGGTAGCACCTTGCCCTCGGCTGATCAATCAGTCCGTGAGAACCATGTTCTTTCCCACGTCAGCAGACAGCAAATGTAACGCAACGTCGCAGATCTCGCTTACGTCTTGCTTCGCGCAGGACGGCAGAGCAGGCAACAGTCAGGTCAGGAGTGCATGCAACTATACCGGACAATAAACCAACTCAATCTCTATCGCTGCTAGGCCCATCCGCTTTCGCTAGGAGTCTTCACGCCGTATATTATTGTCTTTTGCTGCATTGCCTACGCCTGGGTCACATTACACGGTCGACTTTTCACATGCATAAGGTCACACAAGTATTGTGGTACCCATACTCGGGAAAGGACGCTCGCATACGTGATCCGTTTGAGAAGCTCCAAACCCACATTTGGTCGGTCAATGCGCTAATCGAATAGTAGGATGAATTTGCGGTCGCTTACGCTACTGCACATTGTGTTACGGAAGGGCTCGATAGGTTCACGGGATTCCTTGAACCTACTCGGCCCCTTGTACGAATATGGAACTGGCTGTCTTGGTCAGTACAAGAACTCACAAAGTATCCCGGGAATCTCCAAAAATTCCAAGGGGCAGCTTCAGCCATCTCACTACACGAATCTATCCAATGAAATTATGTGCTTTCCTCCTCTTTCGGTCAGCGATCGGTATGGTCCGGAATTGCTTTGTTGGTTGGCGCCCTCCAGCCACCTCGAGGTGGCCATGCAACCCTCTACTAGTAGAAATGAAGTTCTTGCGTTTGTGTCAATCCTAGCAAAGGTCTTGACTGGATGAGGTGACACCTTTCGTTCCCTAGGCTCGTCGTCTACAAGACCCTTCTTCAGACTTTCCGTTAATCGGTTAGCCTATAGCTTGATTGATCCAGGCGAACATTGGCGTTACTTGTCATAGCAGCTGATGCAGTCGACATTACAGACGCGAAAATTTTTAAGTGGGACCTATAGCCGGGATAAACTTCAAGGTTTTAAATTGACTGCAAGGAGATCTCCACAAGTCGTAGATCGCGCGACGACCTGTATACGAAGTACCAAGGGCAGAGATCGCGTGGGGCTTTGGGTGAGATGCAACCATGTACAGGAAGGTAGACAGGCTAGCGTAGTGGCTCTATGGGGGAACCCTCCGGGCGTAATACAACCAAAAAAAAAAAAAGGGGCAGAGATCGGTTCACAGGATGCATAGCACTTGAAGCACTTTCGATCGAGGATTCAAGTCAACAAGCCGGCTGCAGGGTGCGTCGATAGCATCAAACACCGTTTTCTTCATACAGTCCCACAAGGAGCAAACCAGGTTCTTCAGAGGGATTATTGCCAATAAGATGACCCATAACCTGCAGCTGCGGTGTTCTGCCAACACAAGACTGCCCGCAGCTATCCTTGATTGAGATTACAGGGACCCTTGCGAACCCGGATGTCCCCTTTTCGTCGTATCTATCCTGCTGGACTTTAGGAACATCGCGGCAGGATGATTGCACAGAGATAATGGGGGGATCAAGCGTAGAAAGCACTTACAGGGAAGGATACCCACAACGACAGTCTAGTTGCCTGCATCGATCATTGCCAATTCCGAGCAAGTACATTTATGTTTTACGAAACCGTGGTACTGAATCAAGGTTGGGGGCTCGACACCTAGTCCTCCTTCCATAGGCAAGTGTTTGCTTCTTTTGAGAGCTTCGAATCATTCTTGTTGGACTCCAGATCCGCCGGGGCTGTCAAGGTATGGCAAAATAATTATGCTAGTCTTGGGGTACACTTTCCTATTGAACTTACATGGATTGACTATTTACATGGTATTGGCTGCGTAAATTCCCTACTTTTGTCACTATTCTCATCCTTATGGTCTTTTGCCTAGTTTCTCAGCTTCAGGCCCCAAGTAGTATCGACCCTAACAACCACTCGAAGACCAAGACCAGCCCATAAGACTTCCCCTCTTACTATGGGAAAGAAAGCTACGCCCAGAGCACTGAAGGAGAGCATGAGTGGTAACTGCACCAGTTCTGAAGCAGGCTTCAATGACTCTGCTGTCGAAGATAACACTTGGCTTGATTGTGATGCAGTTGCAGAGAAAATCGTATTTTCCCGCTGCGCAGATTATCAGAATAGTTGTCACCAAAAGCAATCTCTTATCTCTTCTCTGATGGAGAGATCAAGAGTTGAACTATCGAAAAAACCAGCGATTGATGGACCGAAGGAAGTTCGCAAGCAGATGCTTCGTCGGGAATTAAGTGCGAACCTAGTAAGATCCTTGCGGGAGCTTCGGCGTCAGGCTAAATTGCACAGAAAAATAGGGAGCAAGTCTTCAGTGGAAGACTTCACCATTCAGACATTCCAGAGCTATCATTTCCGAGGGTGGTGAGAGAGGTTGCCGCACATAGTGTAGCGCGAAGATTGAAGGAAACCCAGAGGATTTGAAGCTCATGTATTCCCTATTTAGAAGGGAACGTTTCGGACTCCGCAAATGTGAATTATTCGAGAGGGACCTCTAATCAGGCTATCGCAGTCATGCAGGCGCGTACGATTTCTTATCAAGGTGTTTTTATTCCGACTCGCAAAGCTGTGATCTCTGTTGTGTTGTTTCTCGAGGTGTTCTGATGCTTCATGATGCACAACGTACACTACTTCATGGAGACCATGGTGAGGAAGCTTGCATCTGCGTAGGACCCTAACAGTACGAGAGGGTGCTGCAAAATAAGGAAAGAGTTGCTCTGGAGTCGACTGACGAGACCAGGAGTAGAGCCTGTCCACTCACAAATCGACCCCAATGAGAAGCATCGAGAGGGCGAAATCGTTCAAGTGCACAATGAAGATTAAACAAAGGCTCTTACGAGTAGAACAAGGTATTGGCGAGCCGCCAGCTCATTTAGGTACATCGAGGTCCTCCAAGAGTACTTCGCAAGAAGAGATGTCACCATATTTCGCCCCGTAGCTCAGTATTAGCCAGGTGTGTTTTTCGCCCCCGATTACAGGAACATACCCAGGACGTAAGATTGAAGCCAACCACGATTGAGCATGGCTGTTACTCAGGCTCGTATCCCATACATGCAATGCACCATCCTAGCAAAGGCGATGTGGGAGCCCGCAGGGGTTTCAGGGCGATTACTGACGAATTCGGCTCAGGCCCATTCAAAAGCCACGCCGCCTCAAAGTGCTCATTTGCACGGGTCGCCTTTTTAGACCTACATAAAAGGTCCTCGACATACTGACCAACACTCTTTCCCTTCCTAAGAGGAAGAGGTTCGCGTTAGAAGAACACTACATCGGTTTCTACCATGTATAGCTCCAACGATCTCCATCAAGTTCACCTGAGCCATGCTTTGTCAGGTTGGTATTTCCGAATTCTCCTAGAAGACCTTCGGCTGAAAGCGCAGATGTCGTGCTATATGATCCGAACGTTTCATTCTATGATGGCTTTTACTATCCGCAGGCAATCACAAACTCCCTTGACCTGAATGATCTCGACTCTCCAACCGCACCAAACAGCCCTACACGATACGAAAATCCAGTTTGGGCTTCTCAGATAGGATCACTCCAGCCTTTCGACAGAAGTTGCGAGAATTACATACAAGAAAACGAGAGGCATCACAAGGGGATGAACAAGAGGAAATCGGATGAGATACCCCAACACCCAACCTCAGAAGAAATCCCACGAGCGAAAGCACTTCACGCCCCTCAGACTCCTCGCGAGCTGTCTGGTTCTAATTTCCAAAGCGAAGGCATCAGCGGAGCGGAGAGCAGAAGGAAGACAGCCGGAAACGGAAACGAGGGTGGTCGGGAGCATGACAATGATTTCAGCCTACGCTCAAGGCCCAAAAGTAGAGGCAGAGTGCGCAAGCGAAATGGATTCTCTGGAAGTTTTCGGAGATCGGCCAGAATTCGAGATAGAGATAGTGCAAAGTTAGAAAGGGTTACAAGAAGTCGTCAAGAACCTGGCAATTAAATGTTCTTATTACCTCGTTGAGGTAATCTAGGTGGAATGTACTGGTCAACCCGCCGACTGAACAGGAGAGACAGGAAGCTTGTTACGCGAGTTAGCAAACATGTAATCTGCAGTCTCACGAGTATCACATCATGTCTCATGAGTCAACTAACAGTCAAATTCAGTCTCATATACATGAAGAGTTCACCCGCCCATCACAAGATTTGCGCCATTCATTCCAAGAGCTATTCCAAACTTTTCAACAATATGATTCGACTGAGCAGCCCTCTTGAAAAGGAAGGCTCGCTGTCAGAAAATTGCAAATTATAATCCAAGCCTGCGAAGTGGTCGTCCGCTCTCAGCCATTATTCTGGTTTTCGCGCTGTGAAGACGGAGATGTGCAGCGTCGCCATGGAAGAGTCGCGGTCCAGCTCTCGCCGAACAAAGGCGTTGAACACCTCGACTTCTTCCTCCGAACGACCCAGTATGTCCCGGAAAGCCTTGGCGGTGAGACCATGGAGGCCCTTCTTGAAACTAGAGGCCAGCATTTCTCCGACGTCCTTTTGTTGCTGGTCTTCAGGCCAATTACCCAAGGGGGCTTCGACGATCTCTTCCGAAACATCTATAAAGCCAGCCTCCTCCGCGCAAAGTCGAAAACTCGACACTGGATCCAGCGGTTGACCGATTTGGGAATGTGCACGCACCAGATCGCGCATTAAATCGACAAGAGGATTGTCGGGCGCAAGATTTTGGTTTTTTGAGAACACCGCGGGCAATGTTTCATGGGCTTCCATGACTCCTCCGGGCTTGAGAGCTTGGTAGATTTTGCGGAATAGCGAGGGCCAGTCTTTGATAGAACCACTCATACCGCGAAGATGAACGAGATGATACTTATCGGTCTCTCTCCATTCTGTCTCCACATTTTCGACGAAGAAGCGGACGTTTGGCGGGACGAATTCGGGCTGAATGGGACTGATGTCTAGGCCGATTATAATCCTACTCGGATCTCGGTCTGCCATATCTACAGCCCACTGCCCTGTACCAGTGCCAATATCGAGAATCGACCGCCCGGCAAGGTCTATGGGTGATGAGAAGAGAGATCCATGTAAGAGGAGATAAGCCTCGTGAACCACATTCAGGCGTTCTTGCTCTTCTTCGTCGTTGGGATATATATATGTTCCGGAACTATGATATCTGCGACCGTAGCACCATTCGTATTCTAGATGGACGCTCGTCAGGGAAAGATGGTCGTCCAATGGCTGTTCATTGTATCCAGAGTCCGCAGAGCCCGTCTCGCTCATGTTTTTGGCGCGTGTTTGATGAAAGTTGTTAATACCATACGTCTTTTGATATGAACAGTTGGGAGAGCACGGCGTGAAAAGATTTTTCGCATAACACAACGCTGATTCTTGGGCAACGGCGCAATGATTGTCAGCAATGATGTTATCTATGTGCTTAATAGCAGAGCTATCAGATCGGTCAAGTCGTCTCATCTGTCTGCTTGCTCTGCATCGACGGGCCATCAGCCCCTGTAAAATTTGCTCTCGCGGCCGGATCCTGACTTCCGGTCGGTGGCCCGGAACATCCTTCAAGTGTAGTCGCGTCACTTTGGGTTAGTATATGCGGTTGGTCACACTGCCCGGCGTGCATAGAAATTGTCAACTCAACCAAGGAACGAACGAGGTGGAAACTGGAAAGATTTTTGTAGCTATCCACCCCTAGTCCTGCACCTTTCTCCGTGACATAGCATCATGCTGTCGGTCGTACTCCTCTGCAGCATGATGCAGGGGGGCAGAGCCGGCACAGGTCAATAGGCGAGAATGTGGCTGCCACGGGAACTTTTGCAGCCATCCACCTTTTACCACACCAACAACATCAATATCCTGCAAGATTACACATAGAAATCCACCACCTTGCGGTATGACCGAAATTATCCTGAAGCAATAGAGGAGGAAAGCATACTTGTCGCTGGACGATAATCCACCTCGTGTTACGGGATCGGAGCAACGAGAAACACCGCTACAATCTAGGTCCGTTGGTACACTCATGTTCCCAAAAGGGAGAACCCAAGATCTGAAGTATTCGACTGAAAAGCAATGAACTACATCATGATGAACAATATCCCCTTGATACGGGTTTCCTAGTCTTCGTCACATGTTGACAAGTACTAAGACGTTTCATTACAAAGCTTCCGCCGAACCCGCTGCTACAGCTAGCTGTATACGTCTCTGTCTCGTTCGCTGCTGTCTCCGTTTTATGATGTTGTCCAGAGGCAACGCTGGTATAAACAGAATCATCAGACAGAGCCCACACTGGCCTCCGAACTGGCTCTTAACCCACCCGGTCAAGGAACATACCAGTAGTACGAGCGACCCCAAGAATGCTAATCCAGCAGCTGCACCCAACCATGGCAAGCCAGCATTTGAAGGGTACTCTTCCGGCCAGATCGCGCGTGACGCCCTCGGTTCTGTCCTACGGGAACACGTTATTCGTCTCCTCACCGCCATAGATACAATAGCGGTGCCCAAGTGAGACACCATCGGCGCTGCCCACAAGCAGTCCACCTCAGAGCGATGTGGTGGCAAGACAGCAACTCCGATCAAGGGGAAATGGAGGACCAATATTGGTCCGAAAATGACAAGTCTCGTCTTGACGGAGGGATGAGGTTCAAGTGATCGAGTAAAAGCGGCGTACACCAAAGGGTCAACCACTTGAATGAGCTGCAAATTATGAGTATACTGTATAGCAGCTGAAGCATGATTATTACTCAGATGAAGGCGTACCTCAATAGCATCGAGGCACAAGATAGTCAGCCCTTTCCAGATTATGAAGAGGAGGTAGGCAAGGGCATCCGGTGAAGAGGTATTTTTCGTGATGCCAAAGAGGACGGCAAATAGAAGTCCAGTCCCCAGAAAGAGACAAGCTGCAGAGATCAATGTCCAAGCACGCTTACGGGAGGCTTCTCTTGGCTTGACTCGGATCATCCAGTAGAGATAAGGACCCAGAACGACTACGGTCATGGCATAGACGATGCCCGCCTCAGTGACCGCTTCTGCAGTGACCTCGCCCTGCATATTGGAGTAAAATCACCAAAAGTTAAGAAGAAGCTGAGAGAGCCCAAAGAAATAGGAAGGTGCAGTTGCCCAGGGCGAGATGTGCTTTTTATAGTCGCCCGGTAGACTGGCATCCCCAGAAGTGCATGCAACCCGCTTCATGCACTGTGGATTGTGCGCTTCTGAGTTCATATTGACTGAATATTTAAGAGCGGCATGACATAGAGGTCAGCTTCCCCAAGTTTGATTGTAAACGTGGAGTCGTCATAAGCCTCCGGTTTGAATTCAGAAATCGGAGTGTGATCTCTGGAAGATACTATTCTCGTTCACGTGTGACAATGCACGAGGTAAGCTTTCGAATGATTCTCAAGGACTAGGATCTAGCTCTCCCCTATTTTGAATCAATCGATGCATTTTCAGGCTGTTGGCGCCTTGATTATGAGCGTTATTGAGAGCAGAATTACCAAACGGATGAAGAGGAGTATGTTATAAGAATACAGAGATGGACAAGATGACCTGTAACGCAAATAGAATGCCACCTTCCCGGAGCTTCAAGTCTTTCGACATCAGCGCATTTTCGTGTCCAAAATTGAGCATTAATATTCATTTCGGGTAGCAACTTCTCAATGAGCTTCGCAGCAACCTCAAACTTGGTCAACAGCACTAGAGCCTCTTTCGCAGACATCGTGCGCGCCACATTGGCATTCGTGAATCAAACCATCACTCCACAAGACAAGTCCGGTCCAACGAAACGACCAACGATGTAGAAGGGCCCCATAATGCGCCTTCGACACATTTTAAAGTAGTGGCTTAGTAGAAATGCGAGGTGAGAAAGAAAGACAGGAGGCCTAAATTGCGCAGCGACTGCAAAGCCATATGAGTGACGGGCGCCCTCAAGGCCTTTTGCGTACAGAAGGCCTCTGAGCCGATACGCGACAACCAACGAGGACGAGGACCAGCACAGCCAGCCAAACAAAGGCCAAATATATCAAGCATGTACGAGTATGATCAATCATGACCGATGCGTAGCATTCGACGGATTTGCAGGGACGTTGAGGTAGGTCAGGGGTCACAGCCATCCGTTAATTCCAGTGTGGCTGTAATCCAGCGAATGCTGTGTCGATGCATGTTAAGGAGGATAATGAGACGCTGGGAAATAGGATGCGGTTACAACGAGTACATTGCGGGATCAACGGCCATCTAAACAAGAGCAGCGATATGACGATTATCGCCAGACGCATAAAACCGCCTCGGAGTCTCGAAGTCGTCCAAGAATGGGCTGAAGTGCTGCAAGACGTATCCTACGGAAGGATGAGGAAAGCTGGCATATGGATCAAGGACTGGAGAGCTCTTGATTTACTACCTAAGGATGGAGTCTATCTGACTCTTCACGGAATAACATGTTGATAAAGTCTGTAAAGAGACAGAGGTTACGCAGCAACCCCTGTCTGCAGTGATGAAGTCCATCTTGAAGGTACTGGTGAGAGTGGAACTTGCATTCTGTGTGATGGCACTTGGTCAGTGTTCGGTTGGTCTCCATTAGGAGCCATTCCGTAGATCGCCATTATTAGCAGCGCATATAAACTGTTCCATGCACCATGGCTTACCTACGTCTGAGAACGCCATTACTAGTTAGTGCTGGTGACAAAGAACAGCCTGAATGAGAATGCACGCATGCACGCATGCACGCATACACACCTGCCTGGTGCGTGGTAAATTTGAATGGCTTTCCAAGTGCCAAGATGCCAGGTGCCAAGGTGCCCAGGTGCCCAGGTGCCCAGATGCCAAGGTGCCCAGGTGCCAAGGTGCCCAGGTGCCCAGAGGCGGGAAAGAACGGCCCCATAATGTGGGGTCCGGCTCGTCGCGCTTAGCCGTGCGTGCCAAGCTAGAGGTTTCTCATGGAAGGGCGGGGAAAAAGGCTCCTCCTCCAAACCCTTCTCCATTGCCTGTCCAGATGGAATATTGAATTCTGCATGATGACTCAAGACCACATCCAATGCATAGTATGCTCTGAGCATTTTCCGAATCACGAAAGATTGATTGAACACACTTGGCGTTATCAGGTATGAGGGGCCAAAGACAACTCTGATGGCCTTTTCTGACGCATTTTCCAGTCCAACATCGCACAGGTGCTCTCGAGAGCGCAAGATCTGGTATTTCGTGGAGACCCCGATTATCCCGCGGAACTCGCGAGATTGCTTTCTAAACTGCAAGAACTCGTCCTGCACCGCGACGAGCATATCGAGCATGGTCCGGCTATCGACGAGCCCTGCCATACGCGATTCCATAACACAATCGTACATACCGAGGATCAAGACGTCGGATATTTGGCTGGGAGAGACGGAGGTGAACAAATAGCAGATTCTTCGGGGTCGACCAAAAGCGACACAGTGAAGCAAATCCCAAAGCTGGAATGCCCTCACCAAGATTGCCAAGAGAAGCAACATACGTTCTCGAGAAAGCAGGATCTTGAGCGACATTATGCCTTACGTGCGAGCCCAGTTTCAGACGATTCATTGACAATCCCTGACAAGCAGTATGTAGATTACGAACTCAACGAATGTTGTCAGTTCTGTGACACCCACTTCGTCCACGCAAAGAAATACCTGATCCACAAATGCCGGATACCGGAACGATTACGACGAAAACACATCAAGAACCGGCGCGAAGCGTTGCGCCGATGCGTCAGAGAAGAGCTGAACTCAATATACAACAAACGGAAGCGATCTAGTGATGCGAGCGACTCAATCTTACGACCAAGCCCTGTAAACTCTCATGACTGCTCTGAGCCTGCCGTGTCTCCGAAAACTGCACATCAACGTATGACAGCGCATAACGACGCACTCGTGCAGTCCACGCCAGGGTCATCACTCTCTGGGCCAGTCGGTTCCAACCAATCTCTCACGTCCATCGGCATTGACGCGACCTTGTGCAATGCGGTTCTTGCTCCAATTTACAACTTATCTCCACTAGACGAGCATGGAGAGCAGCACTCATCGCTACATCAATCATTCTCGGCTCCCCTGTACTCGGCCCAGTTGTCGGCTTGGCAGTCGATCTCTACCGGTGGACAGGACCCAAATCTCAAGACTGTATGGGACCTGTCAAGATTTGGATCGGCTCAATAGGTCTATATTCTGATGCAATGCATTTACTGAATGGCCCCATTCTCAATGAGTATTCTGGCCCCCTCCGTTGGCTTTATCCGGTATGATTCACCTTGCGACGGCGAGCTCGGTAGCATTCATGTGCAAATCATACGTGACAGTGAAGCCTTTCACGATTCGGAAACAGAATCGGCGATCCATGACTGCTCTGGGCGGCGTTAGCACACTGTTGCAGGCATTGGAAAGGAACGACTCACATGCCACCGCGCTCCATTTTTACTGTGACCGGTGAATACATCCTCTTCTTCAAAACAGCGCCAGCGAGTTCGAGCAGACCATTGGATGCTTGCGCCGCCTTGAGTGGTGGGAGCCCTGGAGGATCCAGGTGGGAGCTGCGATATAACTCTGCTTCTGATCCAGGACTCCACAAATGAACGATGATGTGTTCTTTCTGGCCGGGTTCTAGAGATAACACAAACCGGTGATTTGGGTCTTCCCCGAGGGAAGTGCACAATCGGATATCTGGACGACTTAGATAGGGTTCAATAATAGGACGGACATTCTAGAAAATGATTAGAATGAGACAGCCCAGAGACGCAGTACGACAAACAGAATTCGCTAGGAGCTTCGGTTTGGCAATCTCCAAACCTCGATGGCTTTCAGCAATCCCCTGCTTCTCCAACTCTTCAACGAGTTTTCCGATCGACGCATCCTCGTCGCAGAAATATCTGTTCTCTTCGAAGAAAGTGAGAGGGTCGGTTCTAGGATCTGACGAAGCCATAAGAAGCAGTTTGCGAAACCGCTGACGGGATGCTTGGGAGGGAATGCGTGAGTACTTGGGTTGGTATGGCACGATTGCGTGAGACGCGGGGTAAGCCTATGCGCAGCGCCAGAAGGAAGATTACCTCAGCAGGCTTTCAGAGGATGCCTACAGCCTTCCTAGGAAGGCAAAGTTACCTCGGCATTCAAGGCGGATAGGGTGGGATAAGAACGACCACTGTAGACGACGGGTCTTGTGCCAAAACGGTACTTCCGCGACCCGATGAGGCACGATACGTACCGAGATCAATGCAGTAGCTTTTTTGAGGCTGCAGAAAGTTGTTGTTTAAACAAGTCATGTTTGCTTGAGACCTTAAAACGTTTCGTGCTTGCCCTGGGTAAAAAGGTGAGAAGGAATTTATCCGGAATATTGCGCGTGATTCGGAATACATTTCTACTAGTCCGATACCTTGGGGCCCACCGTTATCCACGATTGAATTCCCACAGGCTCTGTAGTACGTACTGTATCTCTACTAGTTTATGACATATGACAGTATCCTCTCCATTGCGCTAACACTGTGCACCGGTCACTCTCAGGGATTCAAACCAATCAGATAATTCAAATCTAGAGGCACCTTATTCATCTGCTAGATTGGCGCTTTATGTAAGTACTATTAGCTTCCCGCTATACGCAAGTCTACACAAGGCATGTGGCATACCTGGGCGACGTCCTTGTATTTCCATGTCATAGAGCACGCCTAAGGATAGTGTGGGTCAATTGACCTGCTACAGTATTGGCGCACTGGAGGGGATAGTTATGGCTTGCTGCCTTAGGCACCAGAAGTGCACTGCGGTGAAAACATTCAGATACGGGGTTAGCTGAATCGTTATAACCCATACGGAGGATCGGGTGGGCCTTAAATGGCCTCATGCCCGGGGAACGGGTTGACTGCGCGACTTGGATACACATCATTTGTCGTAGGAGCTCAACAATTCAACATCACGGTATGGCCGTCAGGCTGACTGCATCCTGCCAGAAGAAATGCTAACCATACGACAGGTCGAAGGGCCTTCAAGAAATGAGCACAACTGAGTGTCCTAGCTGCCATGGCGAGGGTATGCGCGGAAACTTCATATGCAGCAGGTGCAAGGGGAATGGCGTTGTTACAGCTACGAAAAAATCCTGCTCCTAGCCACTTCTCACCTTATACAACGCGGTGAGCCGGGTTACAGTTTCCATAAACCAGCCCTTGTCGTTTCGGCGTGGGCAGCGTGAGAACAGGTTGGCATCACTACTCGGCCCACAGTTTAAACCAATGTGCGGGAATCGGCTCGCGGCTATCGACGGGAATGCTTTTGGGCATAACAGTCAGTGCGGAGGTGCAGGCTGGGACCTACAGAGATACGCTTTGGGCCACACAGCTCACAAAGTGTCGCCACCATGCGATATGGTTATTTGTACTCGGATAGATCGCTGGGACTTGATCATATAGCCCGACTTGCAAGTTTTTCACACCTTACTTAGATCATCTAGCAATTTCATTGCCCTTGATCCCTGCCCCGGGTTGCTCAACAAAGAGGGCACTCGCGCACTTGGGCACTTGGGCACTTGGGCACTTGGGCACCTGGGCACCTGGGCACCTGGGCACCTGGGCACCTGGGCACCTGGGCGCTCCCTCGCACATTCGTGGAATCAACAGATGATGCGGTTCGGCACACGCACGTTGTATGTACATTTTGACACACACATCAAGTGTGTTCATTCACGGTGGCACTTTTTTGAGGTCGCGAAGTAGGCACAGCGAGTAGCTTATGCACATGCATTGCACGCCTCCGTCTTGCAGTCCACAAACCGTCATATCAAACACCGCGCGAAGCTATAGCATTAAAATAAATTGATATTCTTATAAAAAGTCCTGCGATGTGCGCCCCTCGCAGTAAAACAGCTTCGAAGTCAGCCTCTAGAGTGTCCGATTTTTGCTGCCTCTCATATCTCGAAGAATATACCGAAGTTATATCGGTATGCTGCTCTGTTCTTGATTTTGCCCCGATTGCTAAGTCCTTGACGAAGAAAATGTGCTGGTACGACGTTGCACCAGTCAAAATGTTGTGTGGTCATCCAGGACCCGACGGAATAGCTCGACCCAGGCCGTGCGGGCAAAATCCATGTGTAACACGCGGTGTATACCGGACCAATTATCTTGCAAGCACAAAGAAGAGGGATCCGTGTGATGATTGCATTGCCAATCACGCATGGACTAAAGTTGCTGGCCAATGGAAGAAGGCCTGAGCGCGACGAAAAAAGGGGGTAGGTGGATTTTGGACGTATATGCCTGGCGCGATCTCCATATTTTAGCTAGAGAAGCACCTGGGTTTCCCCAGCTGGATGATTGTTCTCCGTCTTCTTTTCCCTAGTCGAATAAGATGGCTGGTCTGCGCTGGACATATGAAGAATTGGTCCAATATTTGGAACAGTCCTCATGTCGCACAGGTACCCTTAATCCCATCATCAAGCAGCTGCTGACGATCTGTCATGGTTCATATATTTTCGGCATAGGCGGCCACTCTGTCGTGCTCTGGGTCTCCCCCAATATAGCGGCAAAGGTGTCGCTCTATCCAGAAGACACACGATTGCGACACGAACAAGACATACTTGAATCACTCCGCCAATTAGAATGCGCACATGTTGTTAAATGCTTCTTCAACGGCACTGATGTCAGTTTTCTCGAAATGCTTGCGAACGGAACGCTTCATGATCGAATCAGTATCGATAAACCTCGGCCAATTTCGCATTGGATGCTACAACTATCATCAGCGGCTGAATGTCTAGAAGCTTTGGGTTATGCCCACGGGGACATTAATCCACAAAACATTCTACTTGACGCATTTGACCAGGTCAAACTGATCGACTTTGACCACTCGCCTAAGATCGGCGATGCACTTGATGTTGGCTATGAGCCCTACGTTCGACAGCACAGAGAGGTAGTCGGTGGAGTCTATGGCGTTGCCGGTGCAGTGACAGAACAATTCGCTCTAGGTTCAGTCTTTTGGTACATGACCCGCGGTTCTGAGCTGTACTCTGAGCTGGAAGGATCCGACCAGGTTAACCGCTTGCTCGATGGCGACCTTCCAGTCACAGACCCATCGGACCCTATCGATAGGATTATAGGGAACTGCTTGAATGGGTGCTACATGTCGGTTGCAGATCTTGTGAAGGATATCAGGTCTGTTTTGGGGGTCGAGTTACAGAGCCAGGAAACCATGTCTTCAGGTCAAAGAAATTACAGAATGAGATTCTGCGAGAAGTACTATAGTCTGATTGCGCCTTCGATCAGGAATAACAGAGCAAATTGAGGGAATATGAACAGCGCTACACGAATATGAGTTATGATGAGGCTAATCAAGATAGTGCTCTCAGACTAGATGGAAGATCGGGCATGCTCTTGCGCTTTGGGAATGAACCGGATCGCAAAACTGTTCTTTCTTTCAGCGATTTGAAGACGTCGCATGTGGAAATTATGGGTTGGTTGTCCCTCTTGGCATGATTCTTCGCCGGGGCTGCGCTAGGTGCACCAACAAAGAAGTCACGGCGCCGCGAGCGTGCAGAATACGTCGAGTCGTCGTCGCGTAAGTACCTCGAGCGCGTAGGTGGACTCGAGCTGGGCCCCCTAGGCGAGGTGCGCGATGGTGAGGGGCAGGGCGCAGGTGGACGTCTGGCACGCGAAGAGGTCGAAGGGCTCTCGAGTGTCGCGGTCAGCATGCTAGGAAATTACGGCGTCGAAGACGCCAAGGACTGCAGGTCGTTAAGGCGGAGCAGGCGTTCTCGAGGCGAGCCTTCCAGTCAAACCAGCGAGGCAGACATTGCAGTAATCAATATATATTGATAAGTATGGGCATATTTATTGTTAAGCTTATCAATATCGATAACAATACAGAAGTCGCCTATCAATATGTATTGTTAATATGCCCCTATTTTGACTTGATTGCCTGTCTCGGGCGTACTTACTTTTTCCGCACGTCAGCCACGGCACAGAAAGGGGCTCGGCACATACTTGTGTCACGGGCTGGGCCCGATATAGTGGACCCGGTTTTACCGGGTCCGTCAGGATTTAAGCCCCGGCTCGAGGCGACGCCTCGAGCTTCTCTCTGTTTCCCCTTAGCTTTAGATAGACAATACCAAGGCACCTGCTTGTTGAAGAAACTCCGGGCCAGCCTCTCACAACTTGTAGCATTCTTTCAATGAAGATTCTCCATGCCCTCCATTTTGCTCATTCAAGTGCACGTTCCCTCGGTGTCTCGGCTCTGACAAGGGAACAATACGTATCCCGTGTGCCAGAGCTTGACATCGCGTCAAACCCTTGCTCATCAGTTTTGCCTTCCGATAGTGTTTCGCAATCTGCCAGTATACCTTCGGAATCGGAGTGTTCACCTCCAACAGCAGTCAAGAGGAGCAAGTTGAGAGCGACATCGACTTGGCATCACTTTCGACAGGCTCGAGGCGATGAGCCACGCACGGCGGGTGGCAATCTACTCCACTACTGTAAACATTGTCGCAATCCATCGTGGTCAACCCACATTTCTGGCAATGCCCGCTATCATCTCGAAAAGGTCCATCACGTACAGGTCAGAGAAGATACGACGAATGCTCGCTGCAAGCGTCAAGTAGCCATCGAGAATGCCTTTGCGAGAACAAGCGAAAAGCAGCTGAGGCTGACTCAAGAGAGCGAGGTCAACACCTTGCGGAGCGTGATCAATGTCGATGCCTTTCGAGAGGCGCAAATGCTACTTTCCGCGAACAGGCATCTACCGCTGAGCTGCGCGACGTGGCCAGAGTATCAGGCACTTTTGACCGCGATAAACCCCGCAGTCGAGGAGTTCTTGGTCGACTCTAGCAGCACGGTCGCTTCGGATCTTGACAGAGCCTACGATACGCATCAGCAATCCGTGTGCCGGTGGCTCAAAGGCGCTCGGAGTCTTGTGCATATCGCGATGGATGTTTGGTCTTCTCCTCAACGCAAGGCATACATCGCTGTCCATGCGCAATGGGTCGACGAGGCATACAAGCCTCGCAAGGCGTTGCTGGGGCTGCCAAACCTGCGCCGGTCGCACGCGGGCGCAGCTATGACGCCGCACCTAATGAAGATCATCCAGAGATACGGCATAACACAAAAACTCGGCTATTTCACTGGGGACAATGATGCTAAAAATGACACTTGCCTCCGTCAACTTTCTGCTGATTTATCGCAAGAGCATGGCCTGGCTTTTGATCCGATATCCTCTCGAACACGGTGCGCCGGCCACATCATTAACCTTTCCCTGCAGGCCTTTCTCTTTGCGACCAGCGAAAGCGCCCTCCGGGCCGCCATTGAACAGGCGGACAATGAGTTGAATCAAACTACTGTTGCAGATGCCTTGCATGACCAACTCCATTCGGAATCTGCGCCAAGAACTCACGCCAAGCGCAGGAAAAGAAGTGATACTGCCGGCTGGCGGAGCATCGGTCCAATGGGAAAACTTCACAACATCGCTGTGTTCATTCGCAATTCTACGATTCACAACGATGCATGGGATGACATTGCCGGTAAAGCCCTCGGTATCGACAACATCACGCGCTGGAACTCGTGGTTCAAGCTGCTTGATGCCGCCATCAGCCAGGAAGGTCCATTGTCGGTCTTCGTCAATCAGTATCATATAGAGCTTGAGGACGACATCCTGACTCATGATGACTGGCAAGTATTGAAGATGACACACGAGTTCTTGCAGCCATTTCACCAGGCCACCATGGAGCAGCAAATGGCTTGGGCCTCAATAGATCAGGTGCTAGAGAACATGGATATCCTCTTTGTGCAATTGCAAAGGTCAGTCGTAAACTCTAGCCGTATTGCCTTCGGGCTGCTAAGAGAGGCTCAACTTCGATGCAGGTCAAGTACGCTGAAAACGCTCACATGGTGAACTCGATTCACATGGGCTGGTGGGTTCTTTCAAAGTATTATGAAGAAACCGACAAAAACCCCGTGTATGCCACGGCACTATTGCTCCATCCAGAAAAACGGCGGAGGTACCTCGATCGTCATTGGGCACCAGAGTGGCGACAAACGGCCATTGCTGCTGCACAGCGACAATGGGCGATGTATAAGGATAGACCGATTTCGTCGGAGAGAACCGTGCAGCCCAGTCGTGAAGCGCGAGAGGTCGCTTCTTACGAGCGCATCAGGCAGTCAATGAGCGTTCTGGATGAGCCCGGCGACGAAGACGAGTTTGACAAATTCATCAATGCTCCTCCGAGACATATGCTGACCGCCAATCCGCTTGAATGGTGGTGTCGCGAGGAGCAGAGAGCCGAGTATCCACGCTTGCATCAGATGGCTCTTGACATACTCAGCGTCCCAGCGATGTCGGACGACCCGGAGCGGGTCTTCTTTTGCACAAGACGGACACTCTCTTGGGATCGAGCTCGACTTTCCGCGGACAGGACTGAAAAGCTGCAATGCTTGAGTAATTGGGTAAGGAATGACTTAATTCGCAAACTGTACGTTGCGGTTGACGACGAGATCATGGATATCGGCGACACCAACGGAGACAGAGATAAGCATTCGATCTTATATTAATAATTATTGATAAGCTTAACAATACATATCAATATAGTCGCAGTCTAAACAATACATAACAATATGCCGAAAATATGTATTTATTTATTATTGGAATGTCTGCAGCGAGGCGACGACGAAGACGACAAGGACGGCTAGGACGAGGAAAAGTCGCGCATCACGCACCGGGCTGAAGCTGGAGCGGGAGCTCGCGGACGAGTCGCAGTAGCTTGTGTCTATACTTCTCTTGATCTAGTCTCTCTCTTTCCACAGTTCCTGGGAATAGACTTGGCTGCAGGACAACTGGTTACAACGAGGGATTCGGGAAGATGCGGGGCATTCGAGTGACTAAGATATCAGTGCGAGCTTGGATCAATCATGAGGGGTATGCTTTGATCCTATCATGGGCTAGGCGTTACGAAGTTGGCAGGCTTCGCAGCATCGCACCTGGATAACTTATACATGATCCGTTGACGTGCCTGAGCGCTGCCGAATGTTGATGTATTTGGCGCCCTCTGTCTTGTCTTAATCCAGTCAGTAAAGGGCTTGAAGACCGCCAGCCGCATGTCGTGGGCCTGCTTTCCGCCTGAGCGAGTCTGGATACCGGTTCGGCAACAGAAGCAGGAGCAACTTCAGTTGTGTCGCTTGGATCGAGGTCTAGACCGTTACCAAGCCGCGCTCCTTCCGTGGCGGAAGCTGTGAGCGTCCCAACAGACCGCGGGCTTGTCGATGCAGCCAATCGCTGGGCTGCGGCGAATGTGTCGGCCGGGCGGGCAACAAAGAGACTAGAGAGAGCGGAAGTGTGCGATTCTGCGCGTGGGAAACGTTGGCTGAAGCGGTTTTATCCCAAGGAGGAGGGGAAAAGTGGTTAATCAGTGATGTGGTTAATATGTATGTTTGTATTTCGCCCGGAGGATCTCTCTAGGACCTAGACATAAAAGCTACTGACAGTTCAATACTCGCGCTACGCCCCACTTTTCTGGATTTTTTTTTTTTTTTTTTTG